>JBAMJV010004708.1:0-189341 GCA_037951105.1 Echinarachnius parma
ACAACAAATCTATTATGCGGTTATATAATACTTCAAAGGATTTCAAAGTAAACAAACCCACAATTGGTTTCCACATGCCCGGGCAAGTGAGAAGAAAGTGTATTGATAGAGCCCAGAAAGGCCAGCAGTAGGACATTTATGACATCAAGTTTACTGTATAGCAGTAATTCTTCCAACCCCTTTACTGGCCTCTTCTTCCAACTTCTCCTATGAGCTCTCCCTCTCTCCTTTTCAGCCATCTACATCACGTTCACTAGTCACCACCCATCCACCTTTTTGCTTTGACTCCTCCATGAAGACTGCTCTTGTCCTCACATCCACTTCCGTTCTCATTCTTCTTCCCCATCCCGCTTAATTTCCTCCTACATTATGCTATCCTTTCTTGTATTCCTCATCTTCATTTTTATAATTCGACCCATTTTCATTCTCACCCTTTTCCTCCTCCCCATTCCCCAACTCCTCCTCTTCCTCCTCCCCCTCTCCTCCTACACCCACACCCTTCTCTTCTTATTCTTCTCTTTCTTCTCTCCTCCCCCCCCCCCCCCCCCCCCCCGCCCCCCCCCCCCCCCCCTCATCATTATCCTTATCCCACTATCATGACTATCCTCTCCCCACCATACTCCTCCCCTTCCTCTTTCCTCCTCCCCTCTCCTCCCCTTCTTCCATGGGCGTCGATACTAATTACGTAATACCTATTCATCAGGGGGGGGGGGGGGGTGAATGAATAATTCATCACCCCCTGATGAATGGGTATCAATGACAGATCGACGCCCATGCCTTCTTCCTCAAATTCTCTCCTCCTCCCCTCTCCTCCCCTTCTTCCCTCAAATTCTCCTCTCTCTGCTCTCTGTTTTATCCTCTACCTCCTCCTCCTTCTCCTCCTCCACCAAGCCTCATCCTCTTCCTCCTCAAGTTCCTCCTTCTCCACCTCATCCCTTTTCCACTCTCCTCTCTCCATCCATCCTACTCCTCCCTTCCTCCTCCATTCGGCCTTTCTTCCCTCCACCTCTCTCCTCCTTCTCCTCTACCTCTTTTTTAAAATTATAAATCCTCTACTTCATCCTACTCTCTCCTCTCTTCATCATTCATCCTCCTCCCCCTCCTCCTCCTTTCCTCCTCCACCTCACTTCCTCCTCCAAACCCAATTTGCAAGATGGCACCACGCGCCTCTCGTAGCTATAATACGCCACTCTCATCCATATTTGATTTCTTCTCCTACCCTGCTATATTATCCCTCGATCTCTTGCCAAAGAACAATACAAACCACCACCGCCCCCACTACCACCACCACCGCCCCACTATACCACCACCATCACCACCACCTCCCCACCACCATAACGTACCACACCACCACCACCACCACCACCACCACCACCACCTCCCACCACCATTACATACCACACCGGCTACACCACCACCTCCCCCATCACCACCACCACCACCACACCACCACTTACACCACCACCTCCCCCACCACCACCAGCGCAACAACAATGATAACAACAACAGAAACACCACCGCAGCAACAACGACAACAACAACAACTGCAATAACAACAAAACTATTACTACTATTAGTACTCCTATGTATTTTTATTGTCGAGCCCACCGTAGGTGGAGGGGAGACTGGGATCCAAATTGCGTCCGTCCGTCTGTCCGTCCGTGACGCTTACAACATGTGTAATAACTTTCCAACCCTGCATCTGTTTGTAACCAAACTTGATTGGTAGATGCCCTATACCGGCATCCATGATATGCTGGGGTCAAAGGTCACATAAGTAGGTCAAAGGTCATATGAGGTCAAATGTGAAAGTTTTGGGGTAAGAGTCTATTAGGGTTGATAACTTTCCAACCCTTCATCTGTTTGTAACCAAACTCGATTGGTAGATGCCCGATATTGGCCTCCATGATATTCTGGGGTCAAAGGTCACATATGTAGGTCACAGGTCAAATGAGGTCAAATTTGAAAGTTTACCTGCAAGACTCTATAATGGTCGATAACTCTCCAACCCTGCATCTGTTTGTAACCAAACTTCATTAGCATGAATGCGCGCAATTGGGCGAGACACATTACGGATATCGCCTTGTTTATTTATTTATTTTTTTTTTTTTGGGGGGGGGGAGGGGTGGGTTACGGGAGGGTATCTACCTATTTCTTCGCCTGCTGAAATTGCTAAAAAATCTCTGTTATGACAGCCATTGCTGCTACTATAATTTTGTATCAATTTTTCTTGGGGCACTATGTACTATTTTTAGTGATATCGATAGTACGCGTATAGCGATCGGTCTGCACCGGGTAATTTAATTGGTTTCGCTCGGCCTGTTTACGTTGACGATAATCAACCGGTTGTAAACCGTCTGCTAGGAACCACGTTTTGAAGGGAAAATCACCGTAGAATAAGCTCCGGTTTGGGAATTCCGTAGAATATCACATTTCACACGGAATCCATCATCTAAATCACATCATAGAGACACGTTAGGGCGAATTCTATTCCAGTTTGCTTGATGAACTTCATCGTTTTTGCCGCTGAATTGAAGAACCCATACCGCATCACGGAGGACGCTCGCCGCCAAAGCTCCCCGCACGGAAGCGGGTCGCTGGTCGATGGAGAAGAATCTCCACCGGCGATGCTTGTAAGTAAACACCAATTCATTTCTATTGCTGTATTCATCTATTGGATCGCGTACAGTAGGCTAGACGCATATTATATTGCTGTTACAAATGCACTGTGAATAAAGCTGGCATAATGTTGGCATGGTGATGCCTCTCTAGTCTCAGCATCTGAGTATGATGATTGATGATAATGCAAAATGCAAGATGCATGATGGCTAGATTATGTGGCAATGTTTTATCAGGAAGATCCATGGCGATGATAATGATGATGTTAATGGTGTTGACGATGATGATGAGGGTGATGAGCATGGTGATGCCTCTCTAGTCTCAGCGTCTGAGTATGATGATTGATGATAATGCAAAATGCAAGATGCATGATGGCTAGATAATGTGGCAATGTTTTATCATGAAGATCCATGGCGATGATAATGATGATGTTAATGGTGTTGACGACGATGATGAGGGTGATGATCATGATGATGATAATGATGATAACGCTGATGACTGATGACGATGATGACGGTGGTGATGATGATGATGATGATGATGATAATGATGATAAGGTTGATGGTGATGATGAGGATGATGTTAATGGTGTTGACGATAATGAGGGTGATAAGGAATGATGATGATGATGATGATGATGTTAATGGTGTTGACGACGATGATGAGGGTGATGATCATGATGATGATGATGATAACGCTGATGACGATGATGACGGTGGTGATGATGATGATGATGATGATAAGGTTGATGGTGATGAGGATGATGATGTTAATGGTGTTGACGATAATGAGGGTGATAAGGAATGATGATGATGATGATGATGATGATGATGATGATGATGACGATGATGACGGTGATGATGATGATGATAAGGGTGATGGTGATGATGAGGTTGATGAGGATGATAGGATGATGAGGATTAGAAGGATGAGGAAGAAGAAGAAACTGAGAAGAGGAGGCAGAGGAGGAGATGGAGAGGAGGAGGGGAGGGGAGGAGGAGAAGGAGGATGATGATGATAATGATGATGAAGGGGATGGTGATGGTAAGGATGATGGTTACGGTGATTGTGATTGTGATTGAGATTGTGATCGTAAATGTGATTCTGATGGTGGTGATGACGATGATGAGGAGGAGAAGGAGGTTGAGGATGATGGGGGTTAGGAGGATTAGGTGGAGAGAAGTATAAAGAAGGAGAAGAGAAGGAATGGAGGAGGTAGAGGAGGAGATGGAGGAGTTGGAGGAGGAGGGGAGGGGAGGAGGAGGAGGAATAAGGAGTGGGAGAAGGAGGAGGAAGGGGAGAAGGAGGATGATAATGATGATGGTAATGAGGGTGACGGTGATAAAGATGATGATGAGGAGGAGAAGGAGGTTGAGTTTGATGAGGATGATAGGATGATGGAGATTAGAAGGATTCGGTGGAGAGAAGTATGAGGAAGAAGAAACAGATGAGGCAGAGGAGGAGGAGATGGAGGAGTTTGAGTAGGAAATGGAGAGGAGGAGGGGAGGGGAGGGAAGGGGAGGGGAGAGGAGGAGGAGGAGGGGAGGGGAGGGGAGGGGAGGGGAGGGGAGGGGAGGGGAGAAGGAGTTGGAGGAGGAAATGGAGGAGAAGGGGGAGGGGGAGGGGTGGGATGAGAGGTGGGTGGAGAGGTGGAGGAAGAAGAAGAGCAGGGGGGAGAATTATGAGGAGGAATATGTGGACGAAGGAAGAGGAAGAGGAGGTCAGGAGGAGGTTCGGAAAAAGATAAAACTGAGGGAGAAATCTTGAATAAAAGTAACGTTATTATAATTATGTACATGAATGGGGGTAGTTAGTGACGTAGCTAGAATACAATCATGTAAGTTTCAGTTCAACAAATGTTAAACAATTTAGGGCTGGTTCAGAAAACGCTCTCGCTGGGGAATGTGTGAATCATGTGTTGAACGACAAATAAATCGGTCTTGAATGGCTTTAATCAGAGACTGGACCCTCTCTCTAGTTTCAGTGTGATATATATTTTGTTTTGGTATATGGAAGAACAGAAGCCTTTTAAATATTGAATTAAAGCCTTGAGTAGGTCAGTGGAAAGAATCAATTGAAGGATTAAAAAGGGACTAAAGAATCTGAATTTTTAGAAGTATACAGGAAATCTGTGACCTTTTAACCTCTCCAACTGTTTATACTCGTTAGCACACTCAGACACAGTTAAAGATGGAATCTGTATTGTATTGTGAACACAATGAAAAGGGTCAGAGCATTATTATTTTGTGGATGTATTGATATTAATCTTAGAAACCTTTGAGGTGAATTACTGAAAAGACCTTGTATGCAAATATTATTGCAACCTCTGCATTCTTATGATACATATTAGAAACTGGTCCCCTCCCCCCTCCCCCCTCCCCCCTCCCCCCCGATACTCACTTGAATTAATTGATTTTCAAGTATGGCTCCCCACTATACTAGCAAAAGACTTAAAGTGAACCACCACCCAAAGATAATATTCTTATAAATGAAACATAATAGTTTTAGTAGTCTATTAAACCACCAAGTTCAGAAAAATTGGTTTCCAGACAAATTATATAATATGAAAACCCATCACTATACTAAAGTAATTATTCATTCATGATGTGCTTCTTTTGTCTCTAAACGTACGTTGGTAAAGAATTGGCACGCTTGCAAATGTTTGGCAAATTTCAAACACTTCAATCATAAATATCTAGATATAATGAAAGTGAAATTCAGAAAAATTGAAACATGTGCCATGTGCATATACAAATCCAACGAGGAATGTGAGAACCACTAGAGGTCTAAGTAATTTTCTTGGATTTTGAGGATTGTATTAGGTCCCTTTAAAGGGGTAGTTTAGTTTTGGTAAGGCTGAACTTTAGTAGCCAAAACCTGCACAGTAACATTATAAACTAATAGTTATAACTCCACCATGCTCGAAAGGTATACAAAATTACAAACGACCAAGTAAAACGCCTGTTATCATTCAAAAAAAGACATTAAAACACAAGAGGGCGCTTTTTTTTAAGGCATTGGTTTCAGCCATTTTCAACCAAAATTATGCATGTGATGTTTTGTTGATATAATGATTAAATAGCGAGATCATCAACAACCATTTAAAAAACGCTTTTGAACATTTTTGAAAAAGTGAAAGCATTTTTTTAATTTTTTCAAAAAATCATCTAATTATTTGGGCCCCAAATAATTATAAGATCAGATATATTTATTGATATTTCAGCCGTTTCTGGGTCGATTTTGACCAAATAAAGTTTATTCTGCCATTAAAATTGCATGTTCTCTCAAATTCGACACTCAGTTTTTCATTACCTCACAAAAAAATTGCGATGTGCAGCGCCCTCTCTACCAAAACTAAACTACCCCTTTAAATTGCTGCTCTTCAAAGTTCCAACCCCCCTTTTCCAATACCAACACATCCTGCAGGATTATTACTGGAATGAATCAGAAATTTGGGAGAACCGCGAGAAGATGAAAAAGATAGCATCACAAAATCCAATAAAAACCCCAGGGGAGAGAGTGTGATTGGAATTTTGTGATATTGTCTGTACATAATATGAGAAATACAACTGAAACCAGTATGGAGGTGTTGTGGCACAATCGGATAGGCGCTTGACTGCAAAGCACGGGAGCCGTTTTCGAACCCAAATGGATGCACCAACTACAAACAGCACTTGTGTCCTTCAGCAAGGCACTTAATCCACATTGCTGCTCCCCATCTAGGTACAATATGGGTACTTGGCATGAATGAGTGTGTGTAAAGCATGAGTAGCACCTGTTGGAATGCTCCCCGGGGAGTGGAGAGAGTGCACAACAAAGTGTTAAGGTGCATCAGATGGCCAAGGTGAAAATACTATCAAGTGCAGGTCCCTCTGGGAGAATAGAGCAAAAAACACAGAAGAGGGTAACCTGGATAAATAAGACTAACCAAAATGATTTTGTGAACTACTAGATTTTATTTGAAATGTTAGCATGAATGTTCTTCTATCTTTGTACCTCATACTTAGAATCACTTGATTATATGAAAAGTTTAGCATATTTGTTGTTTGTTTGAAGTGTGCAATGTTTTATAACACATGTGGGTAGTTCTATTAGGCTAATGGATATTCATATTTCATATTTAAAGTTCAACAAAATCAATAAAAAAGGAGCGTTTGCATGAATGCAGATTTCCATATCGTTTTTCCTATGTATGTAGCGATAGATTCAAAGAGAATTGGAGAAGACTGCAAAAATGTCATCAAAGTTAATTTAGACGATATGATTCTTATCTTTCATCTATTTCATTCATTCCATTCAACAATACAGACTTAGAAGAAGAAGTAGAAACAAAAAAACACAATGTAAGAAATGCAAGAGTCTGATTTAGTACGTGTTCTCAAAATATCTCCCGTGAATCATCAACTGATCAAAGTGAGTTTTCATTATTAAAGCGAGCTGGGTACTCCACTGGTATGTCAACCACGTATCGTACAGGTAGTAGGTGGTTCATGGGAAGGTAACTGTACTGTGGGTTTATGTTGTCTTGGTCTACACCCATCTGGTCTACTTGAGTGGATGTGGTGTGGCAAGATTGCTTGGTAGAGTGTGTGTGCTCTCCAATGTATGGGATCCCGAGTTGACTCCAGTGAATTGTCCAATGTTGCGTTTGTCCTACAGCGAGACAATTAAATTAATCCACTATTGCTGCCCTCTACCCAGTTGTATAAATGGGGACCCGAAAGGATGGGAACGTGGATTCTTAGCACTATGTGCGCCTAAAGCCCTCTGCAGACAGAGCCGACGTTATGGTATCCACGGTATAATATCATCTCGTCCTCTGAGCCCTAAGTTGCTCGTATATTGTTATCCAGGGAAATGTTCTTTTAATAGAAACATGTTGGTTTGACCCAATCCGACTGGTTTCAATCAGGCTAGAGTTGGGCCCGGTCGGTCGGTTCCGATTCATCGTGCTGAATTGGCCCCAACTGGCATCCAATTGCTCTCGACTAGCAAAATGAGTGTCGCGAGGCACTGAAAACTTAGCCGATCCGAATGAAAACCAGTCGAGTCGGCTCTGTCTGCAGAGGGCTTAACATGTGACTGGCTGGAATACTCCCCATGGAGTGTAAAAAGTGCACTTTGTGTGTAGGAACGACTGCATGGTGTATCCGTTGACCAGGTTAATAATAATAACACTTCTAAGGTAGAGGCTTTGTTGCAATTGAGCAGTACCTAAGTACCTTTAAGTACCTATTATTATTATTATTATCACTACATGATGCCCGAAACTTCTGTTTCCCCAATTCCAAATCTGACCCTTGACCTTTAATCTTATCTGAACCATAATCCTAATCCCGAATCCTTAATCCCTAATCCTTAATCCTAATCCTAAGCCTCTAAATCCTGTCTTTGCTTGAAGATCAAAATGGGTGTAGACCTAGAAGCAAGTTACCCTACTGCGGCTCTTGGGAGCAAAATATGAGACATCTTCCCCAACGTCAGGCTCGATTTAGCGGATGGGTAGATTAACGTTATGGTATCCACGGTATAATATCATCTCGTCCTCTGAGCCCTAAGTTGCTCGTATATTGTTATCCAGGGAAATGTTCTTTTAATAGAAACATGTTGGTTTTATGAAGGGCATCCCAGTCTTGGACGGAAAGCTAGCGTAGCTCTACATTTAGTACCTGTAGGGAATATTATACCATGTTTGATATCGCAAGAGCAGGCAGATTCCAGTTTCCCTACTCGAACATCAAGCGTCTCTTGGAAATAAAGCGCTGGGATAATAATATGGTGCAAGCGGCGTATCTTTATCATGTAACAGCTATTAGCTTTCATATTTCAATTTGTGTAGTGGCACATCTTTATCATGTTACAGCAAAATTAGCTTTCATGTTTCAATTTGCGTAATTAAATTGAAAGTTATCTCGCAGGTCTTAGCCTTTCAGGTTGTACTAGTCACAAATAGTGGTCGTATGAATCAATAAGTTGCCTCTGTCCATGTTTATAGATTGGCATCTTTCAGCTGAGTAAACATCATTTGAATTTCCTTTTTTTCATAGGAGTATCATACTCAATATTTTTGTATTAGCTGGTTCTTTAATCAGATTAAGTAACCTCAACATCCTCAAGCCTTTGATTCATTTCTATTTTTCCTTTCTCTTTCTCCTTTTTCATCTCTCTCTCCCTCTAACCATCTCTTTCTGCCTTTCTTTCTCTCTCTCTGTCAACTGTCTCTAAATATCTCTGGACTTTTGTTACCACCTTTTGCTGTCTTCTCCCTATTCCTCTCTATTGGACTGTCTTTTTGCCCCTCTGTTTTTGTGTGCACATATCCCCGTCTTTCGTTATCTCTTTCCCTCTCTCTACCCTCTTTTGATGTACATCTCCATTTTATGTCTTATTTCTCTCTCTATCTCTAGAGCTCTTTCTACCGCCGTTATTGACCCTCATTCTCTGATATCCTGACTACTATCCCTGTGTTTTTGCCTCTTTCTCTATCGCCAACCTCTTTCTTTGTATCTGTTTCTTGCTTCGTTAAATCTTTGTATTTTTGTTGCTCCTTCAATTAACATGCTGATATTAATCTCTCTCTCTACCCGGCCCCACCCTACTCCAGAGTTCGCCAACCGAAGAGGAGCTAGCTGAGAACGGCGACCGGCCGCCGTCCGACACTTTCGGCGAGGGCACGTCCAGCAAGCACAGCACCCTCAGCAACCGGGACAATGTCTCTCAGGGACACATCCAGTTAGGACGCCCCCAGTCCCACCCGGCCCAGACGCCCCTCTCGGACGAGGAGAGCCCCCTCCTGGAGCCCAAGCGGTCAGCGGCGTCCAGCCTCAGCCGGACGGGCAGTCGGGCGGGCGGCGCGTCCTTGCAGAAGGGCGGTTCGCTTGGACAGCGCGGTCAGAGGGTCCAGCGGCGCTCCCTGTCGATGATCGTGCAGCCCGGCAGCACGAGACGATCCCTCAACGTCGTCCAGAATGACTACGATATCGAGACGGCCATGAGTGTTCCGCTGAGCGTTCCCGCTACCCCTGTCTGCCAGGTGAGCTTTTGTTAAAAAAACAATTTTTTATTTTCTATTCAAATTAATTCTCCATTTACTGCACCCAACTTTAAAAGTATTTAAATGTTAATTTGTGAGTGATTTGATTCATATGATTTATTTATTTGTGAATGATGTGATTGCTTGATCAATAGCCATATATTGATGTTATTTCAATGAAAAATCAGTTCTCTTACCACAGGTAAGTAAAGAGGAATCAATGTGTTGGATTTCATCAAATATTTATGTGGTGTTCACTCATGATGTAACAGAGTGGAGATTATGGCCATATTTTACCCAGGATGAGAATGCACTCAGAGCTATACCATGCGTTTTTGTGTGCTTGTAAATGTGTGTATACTGTGCATTAATCTCATAAATTTGATATAATCTGATTTTTTGTTTCCTAAATGAGAACGCTCTTAATTAAATAAAAAATACTATGCAAGATATTATAGGAAAAGATCAGAAAATTATTCAACTTTCTCATTTTCATCTGGTTATATGGTAAATATTGATGGCCAAATATGTATAGAATTCAACGATGAATTTAATAATTCCTATGGATGTTTTCCATCAGAATCACAACAGTTTGTTCAGGATTATATATTTGTTCAACATAATAGGAAATTGTCTTGGGTTCATTAACCCGTTCCCTTCGAGTTTCTGAAATCTCCATAGACTTTGTACACAACCCACCCGGTTCCAGTAGTCAAGGGGTTAATCATTGTAGTGTACATAACAAACAAAAAGCATTTATAACTAAATGTATGCATCCGTGGACATAAACATGAGACGGTCAGATTCACACTCTACGAACCATAAAAAAGTAAGCGATATATATAATACATGGAACTGCGCATTTACTGGACCTGTAGAAAATGCTACCTGTTATACAAGTTCACCCTCAGTGCTACTACAATACCTATAGATGCACCTGACTACACGTGTATACACCCGTCTCTGTATCTAATATAAAAGCTCCACCCGGCATTACTACATTTGAATGTGGAGGGGATCACCAAAAGCTCAAATAAAGTCTCATTTAGGGCAGTACGCTAAGAGATACTTGTATCTAGCCACAACTGTACATTTACCAAACCTGTAGCAAATGCTACCTGTTATACAAGTTCACCCTCAGTGCATACTACAATGCCTATAGATGCACCTGACTACACGTGTATACCCGTCTCTGTATCTAATATATAAAAGCCCCACCCGGCATTACTGCCGCCTACCCCCAAGCATGATAAATCATCTCTTTTATATATTTTATGGTGTACCCCTGCGAGGCAGTATGAGTCATGCCATTAAAGACCAATATCAAACACCACCCTGCCACCGCCACAACCACTACCATATTATGCTAAGCTCTTATTCCTTGCCCCCTTCCTCGCATTCTTACTCTCCCTCTCTCTCTCATTCTTTCCAGCTTTCCCCTTCTTAAACAACCCCACTACCATCCCTCTTTATTTCATACAAAACAATTGATGTAAATCTTCATATTATAATATGCAAGAGCAAGATTACTGATAAATTATTATTTAAAATTTATTTTAAAAATATATTATTAAAAAGGGAATTTATTACCATGGTTTCAGTCATTTGCATCACACATTGAGCTTAGGTACTTGCTGCTATTTATGGAATATAAATTTCTTTGATTTTCAAAATTTGTTCATATTTAAACTGCTTTCATTATGTGCTACTTGTTTGTGTCAAAATACTTAATAATGCACATCTGTTATAGAAATCCTTGAATGTGTTATAATATAGATCTAATATAAATGGGCCTAAGGTCTCATTATTTTGAAAGTAGCTGATTCATTGCTGATGACATGCATTCTCCATTTCCAGAAATTTGCCTAGTGTGTATTAGGGCATGATTCATAGATGTTGCAAATCAATGCTTGATTGAAACACTTGTTCTTCATTTAAGCAACAAATTCTTTGCTAAACATGATCAATTTATTTTAAAAAGCAAATTCACTTTATTTTGAAATCTTGAGTAGATGTAAAACTACTCCAAATGTATACATGTTTAAAATGATGATGATGACGATGACGATGATAATCACGATGATGATGATAAAACTGGAGTCTGGCACAAATTATTATCATCGTTTAGGAGATACTGTTCAAATCAGTATTATCTTTTGTACCATCCCATCTCCCTTGGGAGCATACTAGCCATAATGTTACACATGACAATGATAGTACCCATTTATAATCTTTGGTTTGAGAGCAGCAGTGTTTGTGTATGATAAATTTCTTGCTGAAGGAATTAATTGGTTTTGAGCATAGGAAACTTATCACGCCACCACACATATGTATTACTCCACTCTTGCTGCTCTACACCCAGGTGTATAAATGGGGACCAGGTAGGCGGTGAAAGCCTTAATGTGAAGGATCTTCTCAATGCCCATGAGCGGCTTGAAAAGAAATGCTCCACAGGGTAGTGGAGATGGTGCACACAATGTGTGCTGGCTCACATTGTATCGTATGACTGGGGAAATAATGATCTAAAGCGGTTAGAGATAATATTGTATTTTTAGGCGCTATATATAAATTGAACATGTTTGTCATCTACAGTAGAAAACTGTTGGTATTAAAGGGATAGTTGAGTTTTGGTATAGAAGTTTCTAAATAGTTGTTGATTATCTCTCTGTCTAATCACTATTTCAACAAAACATTACATGCACAATATTTTATTTTAAATTCTTAGAGAGCGCCCTCTTGAGTTTTAACTGCTCTTTAAAAAAAGTGATAATAGGCTCTTTACTTAGTCATTTCTAATTTGTAATTCCTTTCGAGCATGGTGTAGTTATAACTATTAGTTTGTAATGTAATTGTGCAGGTTTTGGTTACTAAAATTCAGTTTGACCAAAACAACTATCTTTACCAAAACTCAACTATCCCTTTAAGTGAAAGCTAGTAATGGAAGAATGAGATTTGATGGTCACTGTTCCAGGGCCAAAGACCAAATAATAGTGGATGAGATCAGGGCCCCGTAACATAAAGATTCACGATTAATCGTACGAGTGATTTATTGATCGTACGATCAATTAATTGGTCGTACGATTGATCATGAATACGACCAAATAATCAACCTTACGATCAATTGATTGATTGTCATGAATCTTTATGTTACGGGGCCCTGCATAACAGCGAAAAAAATACACGGGGGCGGCGAGCAAATTCGCCCCCGAAAAAAAAAAAAAATTTGCCCCCGAAAAAAAAGAAAACAGTTTTTTTAATTTTTTTATTTTCGGGATTTTTTGTGGGATTTTTCTGTTTGGATTGTGATCAAATGCTTATAAAATGATCACTTACAGCATTATAGCTTATTAGTAGCCCCTGAAATTCGAAAAAGAGCCCGGAAATTTGTAGCCCCCGAAAGTTGCAAAAGTAGTCCCCGAAAATGGAGCCCCCGAAATAAAAATATTAATTTTTTCGCTGCTGCATAAGACTCCCTTGTCCAAAACAGGGAAAGAAGACATACATGTACGAACTACACATGTACTTCATTGCAAGGGACGACTCGTAGACATTAATAATAGATAAAGATTCATGGCATTGCATTGTGAACCCCATCTCGGATGTGTCTGCTGATTCAGTGTGCTATTAGCATGAGGATTAATTTGAAAGCAAATTCAAGAAGACTCAAACATAGGTATTCCTAAATTCATGTAGAAATACCTTAGAATCAGACAAATATACCTGATTCTTTGTAATAAATGGAACATTCCAAAATTCACAAGCACAAGTATGCATTCATATATGGCACAAGTTACAATAATATGAAAATGTATACTAAATTCACGCACAATAAAAACACACAGACACCAAAACCCAAATTTATACAAACACATGCACACACAAACACACTTTACATGATTGTACCAGCTCCGTAACAATGACATATGGATAAAATTCCAAAGCATAGAGCTCTGCTGATAAGGATCAAAATATTTTTACACTAATCTAAAAACTAGCCAAAACTAACCAGAAGGAGCGTCTGAAAAACAAATCATAAAGATGTTCACCAGCTGTATTACATGTGGTAATTTACAACATGGCCGAAGCTTTCTACGTGTATCATTTCCCATCTCATCAGCTGGGCTATAGGTTGCTCATTTGCAATTTAGTTGCCTGAAAAAGTATACTAGTATGTTTACACTATATGTACAACCAATATAGTTTACTATTAAAGGTTTGTACAGGATATTATTAATTTTTATTTTTCAAATCACTAGTTTGGGAGTAATATACAGTAGTTCCCTTACATATATTCTATAAATGAATACATGTACAACTTAATATACTGGCATGTTGCCACTTACGTACCACTAATATGTGAACTATGTTTGTCACTTCTGCGTGGCATTTTGGCATATTACTGATATTAGTAGAAGATGTGGGATACAAAGTGCATATCATTCATACACGTCCATGTGGCATTTTCATTAATTAATTGAAGATGATGAACTCTAATTGCATATCAAAGCAGATATATTAGTATGAATTAACTGATTGGCGACAGTAACCTCGTTGACCCTGTACTTCTATGGACATGCACGTAATCAAGAAGTGAACAAGGCATCCTGGGCATATACTGTATGTCCTTTTTCCCAAGGGGATCTGAGGTCCTTTGCCCTAACATCTTTGCTGACTTAAACAATAAAAAATGTTTCCAAATGAGCTGATTTTGACCCAAAATATTGTGGTTTTTCCAGAATATTTGTAAGAGTTGATTTTGCCCCCAAAACAAGCTGAATTTAACCCAAAATATGTTGGTTGTACCAGAATATAGGGGCAACTCCAGCGTCACGGACAGTACAAATCAGGGAATTTTCATGACTTTCCAATGCCACTACTAATTCATACATCTAACTAATGTCTAACTTTTATTTTGATTACAAAACAATATCCTAGTTAAGTATGCAAAAAAAGTTTCAGAACATTTATCCAATTCGTTACTGAGTAATTCTGCGAAATGTGCGCCGTCACGGACATTACATCTTTTGGACATGACTTTTTGCATCCATATACATCTTTGCAAAAGTCTGTGAGTTCTGAGACCTCACAAAGGTGATTTAGGTATTTAATTATAGACAAGGCAATGATGAATTGAATCCAAGTTGTTTTGGGGGAAACGGGCCAGGCATATGTGATCTAGACAACAAAACGTTGCGTCACGGACATTACATTTTCAGCGTCACGGACATTACACTTTTGTCCACTTTTTCTAAACTCAGAAATAACCCGCAAAAAATGCTCCATTGTGCATGACACTTTTTTAATTGTACATTTGATATGTAATCAAACAGTTTTGAGAACAAAAATTATATTTCAATTTTTTTTTCAATTAGCAAAAAATTATTTTTGAAATATTAATAAGTTTTTCCAAAATTATTGTAAAATTTGAAATTTTTCAACAGAATGTCCAGTAAACCAAATGTTCAACTATTAAACAAAATATTATACATTTTTAATGAGGTACAATGCTGTTTTGTGCCAAAAAATTGTAAAATCTAAAAAAAGTTGTGTACATCATGGGCATAACACATGGAAAATCATGGACTAAGAGTATAATTTTTGCAATTTGATCATACTATATGAGATTTAACCATCTCTTTCTCCTCCCAGTAAGTTATAGTCAAGTATTTATTGATTATTGAGACATGCATGTTCAAATTAAGCAAGGAATTTAGTTTTATAAATAGTTCAGAGTACTGACTCAAAGTTGACTATCTGATTAACGATACAATTTATTAAAACTTGAACCAGGAAGGTAGTAGTCCCCCTGTTACTTGGGATTATCTTATTTCTTGGCTAAAGTAAGAAATTTACATAAGAAAATAATGCTTGATATTTTTTTGCTCTGCTTTTTTATACTTTTCACTGTGTATGTAATGTCCGTGACGCAGCCGTGACGTGACGCCATGACGCCATTCTGGACAAGCCATCAAATATTTTAGTAAATGCTCTTGATATACTTTATGATATAACATTCTAGCTTTGCAAATGAATTTTGAATTAAATTGAATTAGGACTTCTGCTTCTACAAAAACTTTTATATCTAAAACGTCACGGACATTACACATCAATGTTGTAAGAATCAAGATTTTATCCAATAACAGTTTTCAAAAAGTAAAGATTTGTACACAATTTCCTTTTCTATGATGTTAAAACAAAGCATAAACAAGACATTAGAAGTAGAATTATTGTTCTGAAGTGATCCATATTTTTAAATTTTATTTCACAAACAACGGATGCAAATTTCATCATTTTTGGGGGTAATACATACAATTTTTGTTCCAACTTCAATGACCCCAAAACAAATATTCTGCATTGAATTTCAAACTTTTTTCCTTTAGTCATCAAAATATGGTCCTTCCTCATTACTATCCAGTAGTTAACAAGGCTGTCCCATGAGTTTCATTTTTCCATCCTTGGGTGACATTTTTCGTGGAATTGCCCATAGGGTGGTTTTACTGGAATATAAAAGGATTTTTGCCAAAATATAAGGTGATTTTTTCAAAATACTATGAGTATTTTTTTTCTCCAAATATTGCTGTTAAGATAGGGGAGGGGCACTGTAGCTCCATAGCCACCCTTCCCCACTATGCCTGTTAGATAGATGGTTGTAAAACATGGATGATGAATGACCTTACTTCTTAAGTTGTAATTAGATCTATTTATATTGAGTTATTAACCTTATTATATTCACCCTTTTGTTTGAAATACCCACAGAATATTGACCTTTGGAATATAATGTTTTTAATAGAAAAATAAGTTTTCATGTCATTAATTATGAAAGTTGTTTCATCACTGATTAGGTAAGAAATGATTGTCAAATTAACCTCAATTTCATATCTAATATTTGACCCGTTCAGGTACGGGTAGAAAATTTGATTTGGAAAACTATTTTATTAACATCTATTGCAATATCTTGGATGGCCTACCTTTTTGCAAATTAGACACACGTTCAAATTCATTTCTGAGGAAAATTTCCTTTTGGATGACCATTCCCTTAAACTTCTTTTATTCTGAACTTATAGAAGTGCAATTGACTTATAACTTGGTAACATAGTCAAACATGTACAAAATCATTCATTTTGGAGGCAAAACAATGTAGTATGTTATATATCTAATGGCTAGGTAGTGATACAATAGTTTGAGTTACAATGATCAGAAAATATTGAAGGTTTTAAATGTTTTACTCATTTTGATGAACAATATAATGTATGTTAATGAAAGGTATATGTGCATGTCACTTGAATTAATCATGGAAGTACATGTATGCATTTACATTATATTATAGGCATTTGTATGTTTCCCACAATGGCTGTACAACCACTAATGAATCTCCCTATTAAAGTGCCAATTCATAATGAGATTCACATCCTCAGTTACAGTCTTAATTGATCACATAACACTTCTGGAAAGAACACCTTTTCAACTCTTGCCAGTTTTTTTCGAAATAATTATGCACATACACAAATGACTGTCTTGCATAGCCGTAGACATATATGTATTTATAAGCACATACACACTTTACTAAAGTATGCAAAATCTTAAAGCCAATGTCGGGTCTTATGTTTCTTACAGTACCTTATGAATTGCCTTTACTGCAACTGTAGTTCATAATAAGATTCACATCTTCAATAACAATCTAATGCATCCCAAACACCTCTGGCAAGGAACAGCATATTTCAAGCACTTGAGTCCTTTAGAATGAGCAAATAACAAGCAAAGCAGCGGTAACACAAATATACAGCACATATAATATACAGACACTGTATACAATTGTGGCTGTAATATATGTTTACATTACATACATAATAAAACACACTAAGATGCTCATAAATGTAAACACCTCTGGTAATAGACATGAACAGGAGCATAGATAGTATAGAATGCACACATATGCTCACACATACGCACATATCCACACATACTCACACACATACATAGACATCTATTCGCACATTAACACAAACCTACACAAACATGGACACATGTTAGAGCACAAATGCACACACATTCATGCACACAAACATACATTCATGCACACAAACATACGTACCACATAATGTGTAAAATAAGGTATTCATGTACGTTACAAGAGGTGTTAGTTTGTAGCAAGCAAGATGCCACCTGGTTCTTTTGAAACACCACACTCCAATTAGTTGCACACTGACAAAAATGACTGGTACGCTGATTAAATCCACAAAGTCGGTCCCGGCTCGTAGATTATCGTCAAGCAGCTCACAAGGAGTTCACCTTGACGAGGGCTCATCTGCAAATTGAGTTGTTATATCGTTCCCTTAAAAAGGGATCTAGTAACTTTGTTGACATATGTGCAAAAAGTGATAAATGGTTGATATAAAATTTGTATTTTTGTGATCTGATATGTCCACTAAGTAATGTGTGAAAATTCACGTTAAATGGATGCTATATGGTCGAGTAATGAGCAAAAGGCTGCATACCTGGCAAAAAAACGGCAGAAATGGCGGAAAATTGTGATGAGGATGCCACCACTCAACCCACCGTTGGAGTGAAAGGTATTTAAGTCGAAAATAAATCAATGAGCGAAAATTTGAAGTAATATTCGATAACTCTTTGCCCTGATTTTGTACACAGTTATAACTTTCCAGTGGATAATTAAAAATCCGAACACTTCAATCGTAAATATTTTTTTAACCAAAGGGAAATTAACTTTATTTCATGGGTTGATTAGGTATTAATGAATGTTAAATTTAACTTAAAGTGAATAAATCATATCATAATATATGATACAATATAACCAGAGTTATAAGTGTTGATACTAAGGGCCTTTTGAGACCAATGGCATAGAATGTGATGGCATTTTCATAGTACAAACTGAAATGGTAGATCTATGGAAATTATTGAGATTCTGTATTTTTGGTCAGAAAAGCTGAAAATCTATCCAAAAATATTGTATTCTCTTCATCTTCCGTTGATTGATGACAGTTTCCTACGGAATGCGTGTTACGGGGTGACTCACACGTTATTTAATAGAATGCTGGTTGGTTTCCGTTAGAACGCAGATCACTCATGCGCGCTCCCTCTCGCATCAATAAGAATCATTTAATTTGCCAAAAGAACAAGGCAGAATGGACCTAGAAGAATATATATATGGGCGGGTGAGAGTGAGAAGGACTTTAAGTCAATTTTTTTCTAAATTAAGTAACGCATACCATCTTGTAGGTCAGAGCCTCCTATAAGTGATGCAAAATTTTCAGATAATAATTATTTCTAATTTTTGAAATGTTCATCAGATATGAAAGAGAGCCACATTATGTTTCTACTTGGCTTACAAACTTAAAGGATGATTATCTCCAAAGTACAAAAAATGACTTAGCACCCTTCTGTTTCTAAACCTACAATATGCTTCCTCTCCACTCTTTTGAGTCCAAGCATCTAGCTGATGGTCGGCCGAGTAGTAAATTTTCTTGATGAATCATAGATGAAACGGACGGTGAACTTTTGCCTCCGATCAAAAGATGAAGCTGGATATAATGTGTATATCGTCGGTTGAGAAAGAGAAGGGCGCTAAGTCACCGTTTGTACTTCAGAGATAATCATGTTTAAAGGTTTGAAAGCCCTGTAGAAACCGAATGAAGCTCTCTTTGATTTTGCACAAATATTTCACAAATTATGGATAATTATTGTCTGAAAATGTGGCAGCGCATAGAGGAAGCTCCGATGTACAAGATGGTATACATAACTCAATTTATCCGAAATAGACTTAGGTCCTTATCACTCTCAACCAAAGATGTATTTTGTACATGTTGCAAGTGATTTATAAGGTCATACAAGTGATTTTTAAGGCTGCATTTCCCTGTGGTTTCCATGGCTGTCAAGAGTAGAATAGCCCCAAATGAGTTTTTCATGCGGTCGATTGTTAAACAATTCAATGTTCATGCATTTTCATGTGTAACCACAGAAAAGGTACATTGTTGATCAAAAATGCTCTTTTCTTTTCTTAGTCCACATACATGTATATTTTGTGTTTATTTTTCAGATTTGTGACATTCTATCCCTTACCTATTTTAAAAAAAAATTGTTGTAGTTATTTTTAAAGTTTGATAATCAATTAAAGGGGTAGTACAGTTTTCATAAGGCTGAGCTTTAGTAACCAAAACCTCCATAATGACATTACAAACTAATAGTTATAACTCCACCATGCTCGAAAGGTATAGAAAATTACAAACGACTACGTAAAAATCCTGTTATCATTCAAAACAAGCCATTAAAACACAAGACGGCGCTCTCTAAAAAAGCATTGGTTTCAAGCATTTTTCATACAAAATTATGCATACATGTGATGTTTGGTTGACATAATGATTATATAGAGAGATCATCAACAACTATTTAAAAACCTCTTTTGAAAATTGTTAAAAAAGTGCAAGCATTTTTTTAAATTTAAAAACAAATCATTGAATAAATCTGGGCCCTCATATCAGATCACAAAAATACACATTTTATCAACCATTTTTCACTTTGTGCACATGTGTCAACAAAGTTGCCAGATATCTGTAAGATTGATTTTAACAATCTCTCCTACTTGAAATGTTGTTCTACACTCAATGGTATCCTAGAAATTACATGTATTCCTCCTTGACTACACAAGCTCCTTGACACAAATGCCGTCATTAGACCTATTCACTGAGTGTGTACAAACATGCCACTTTGTCGGCCACTACATCTTTTCAAGCCAGCAAAAAAAAAAAAAGGTGTTATTTCTGTATATAAGCAATAGATTTCTTCTTCACTCGCATTCAAAGCGAGCTAAATATGTTTGTGTTTGATATCACCCACAGCCCTCTGTTTGATTTTGATGAAGCAAAAAAGTTGTAATTTCATTCAAGCATCTTATTTTCTTTACTTGTATTCATAGCTCTAGCCATGTTTGCTAGCCATGATGTGTCTTATAATAATAATAATAATGGTATTTATTCAACAAAATGTCACATTTGCAGCTAAAAGCTGAATTGCAGCGTCATTTACAACACTATTTACAAACATGGAAATAACATTAATTAATTCACGATATAAAGAAACGTTGATATATTTATACAATAATTAATGAAATAAATCATAAAATACCTGAATATTATCACGAATTAGGCATGAATACTAACGAAAGACAGTAAATTATATTGTTGTTTTATATATATCAATTAATAAATTAATTGATTACAAAAGTCAATAGGTATCATGTCTAAAAGAGCCAGCAAAAATTCTGTAATTTCATACAAGCAATGTATTTTCTTTACTAGAATTAATAGTGAACAAAAATATATAACAACTAATCGATTTCAATTTTGTAATTTCAATTTTGTAAAAAATTGCATACAAACATTTTATTTTCATTACTCGCATTCATAGTGAGCTCTGTTTGTGTTAGATGTTGGCCACTGCACGATTTTGAGCCAGCAAAAAATGCTGGCTCATAGAAGCATCTTAATTTCATTATTCGTATTTGATAATAGTGAGCTAGGTTCATGTTTGAGGTTGGACCTAACAATTTATAGCTTGTAAAAATTATGATTTAATGCAAGCAATGTATTCGATGACGACCACTCAACTATTTTGAGCACGTTCAAAATTATGTTTCCATACAGGCATCTTATTTTCATTACTGGCATTCATAGCAAGCGCTGTTTGTGTTTGGTGAGGGGAGGGCAGAGGGGGTATTGACATTATGTCGGCTGCAAATAACGCCGGCTTGCCTTACAGCGCTAGCATGCCTTTCAGTTGAGGGTTTTTTCTAAGGGAAATGATGCCTTTCAGGCATATTTGGATGAGGAGGGATGGCGGTTGATGGAACGCTGTGAAAAATATGGAAGATGAATTGATATGCGAGGAAGATATTGGATTTTGAAGATGGAAAAACAACAAGAAAGAAATGGAATGAAGGAAATGATGAATGAGGGAAAGGAGACTTGTATATAGGGGTGGTTTTTTAATAATTCTAATAATTAAAATTCTAAAATAGTAGATTTTTCTGATAAATTATTCATTAACTTCCACGCTGATAGGTATAAAATGCAAATCGGGGTGGGGGGGGGGGGGGGGCTTTACATGCACATTTGCATTCATAACTCTAATGCTCAGTATGCAAGTTCATTCAGTTTTTTCTAGCTGGGATTTTAGTAGGATTATCCGTATTGAGAACAAAAGTCAGGTAAAACATCTGAGAGAAGGCTGTTACCTCTTCCTTAAAGGTGCACCTGTAAAGTGTCAGATATTGCCCAAAATGACATTTTAGACTTCAATCCTGTACCAAAATCATTGTAAGATATGTCCGAATGATGTGTGAAAGTTTCATTGAAAAAGAACACTGCTTTCCTGGTTAAAAAAGCAAAAATATGCGTCAGCTTTTACAACGGACGTTTATGAGGTTTATGACCGTTAATTAACGCTTTTGAGCTGAATGATAGATATCATCATACTAAAGGGGCATTTGAAAAAATCTAACCCTATTTTATTCTTCTCTTACCATAAGCTAAACAACACGGTAGAAGAGAAACGAGGAAGCTCCAAGTAATTTTCGTTGAGTTAGACACTTTACAGGCATCCTTTTAAGATGTTGAAGATTACCTTTAGGAAAAGTCTGCAAAAAAACATTTCTGTCATTGTATCTCTCTACAATGCAACTGGCATTGTGTTTATCTTGATTTGTTTATTTCGTAATCAGCCTTTTGAAATGTGTTTCAGGCTGTTGAACCCTTCTCAAGTGCAAAGATAGGAAAGATTTTAAGAACAAGAAAGCACCTTCCTGGTGGAATGTACTTAAATATGATAATATTGATAATGGTGCTCATGCTGATGATATTGATGATGATGATGATGATGATGATGATGATGATGATGATGACGATGATGATGACGATGACGATGATGATTTTTATTATTATTATTATTATTATTATTATTATTATTATTGTTATTATCATTATTATTAGAACAGATGCTTGCATACTTGGCAGTGCCCAGATCATTTTCATGGTAACTTCAGCAATTTTCCATGCAGATTCCAGCTACCTTAATAGATTACTTGTCAAGCTGGATGCACGTGGTAGCATCGATCCCCATAGCAAAGACAGTGACCTCTACCTGTACAGCCCTTTTTATAGTTTCTATAAGAACCTTGATAATTAGTTGATCTCTGCAGCATCAAGAAAATGCTCATGGTAAATTCGGCGATTCCCATGCAGATTCCAGCTATCTTGGATTAGTTTTCAAGCTGCAGGCATGTGGAAGCATCCACATAGCAAAGACAGTGACCTCTAGCTGTACGGCCCTTTATATTATAGAAGCTTGATAATGAGTTCTTTCTAGTACTGTACAGGCATTTTCTTCCTAAAATCCAGCTATCTTGGCTTAGTTTTCAAGCTGGAGGCATACTCTACAGGCCTCTATCTATAGCATTCTGATCCACTTCCCATCCCTTGGTATTAATAAAGGAAGCCTACCCTGTAGCTATAGATGCGATGTTGGTGGATTTAGTAGCTAGGAGATTTTGTTTTGCATACCTTGTCCATTCAAGATAGACTTCATAATGAGAAAGTTTGTCATTTGCTTGTTGTGGTGAGCAAATGATTGATGCCAATTTATTCATATCCTGGGAAAATGTATTGGAATCATATAGCTGAACCTTAAATAAGAGTAATGTTAAAATATATTTAAATTGAAATAAGCAAAACAATAGCTATATTTAATAAACAGAATAATGCCCATATTTGCATAATGTTTTGGTAAGAAAAGGGGTGATGGAAAGGGGATACTGAAGTTAATTTCCGCTTGGTGCTTCATAAATTTAGTTCAACATCATGGATGCAGTAGTTATGTTTTGTTGTTTTCCTATATAAACAAAATAATGCGCATTGCATTATGTTCAGGGCAGAGGAAGCCTGGGTGCCAGTCAGATGATACTGAAGAGGATTGCATCTTGCCACTTCATATTTGAACTTCTTGAAGTGGTGACGTTTTATATCTTCTTTATAAACAAAATAATTGCATTATGTTCAGGGCAGGTAGAGAAGCTAGCTAAGGTGACAGACATACTGAAGTTAACTGTAGCTTGGTGCTTCATAGTTCAACATCATGGATGCAGTGGTTATGCCCCCCCCCCCCACTCATTATAAACAAAATGATGCACATCCGAGAAAGCTAGAGTGACAGTCAGATGATACTTAAGATCTTTGTAGCTTCATGCTTCAGATTTGATCTTCTTGGATGAAGTGTTTTTTCTTCTCTCCTATATAAACAAAATAGTGCACATTACGTTATGTTCAGGTCAGAAAAAGGGTGATAGACAGATGATACTGAAGTTCATTGTAGCTCCATGCTTCAGAGTTGTCGAGTGCATTGTATACATTTTGCATATATACTGTATATATACAAGGGTATAGATTTACATAGATGCGCGTATGTGCATGCATTATAAATACTAGGCATCGGAGAGGCAAGATCAAAGAGTATTCATTACCAGGTTGGAAAAAAGGAGCGCGCAGTATGCGAGTGCATAATACCATCTTTCAACTGGATACTAACACTTCCATTTCCCAACCAAGGTGAAAAAAGACCGCACAGATATGGGAGTGCATAATACCATCTTGCAACTCGATACTACCACTTCCATCGACCAAAGAGTAGTTATTAACCGGGTGAAGACACAAAAATGCACAGATATGGGAGTGCATAATACCATCTTTCAACTGGTTACTACCACTTCCATCGACCAAAGAGCAAGATTTAAAAGGATATTTTACTTAAATTAAGCCAGACAGAACAGCTACTTTTCATCAAGGGCGTCAACAGCTTCTCGAAAGTGGGGGGGGGGACATCGGCGAGGGAGCGAAGCGACCGAGCGGGGGAGGCTGTGGGAGGGGGTGTCCCCCTACCACAGTAGGGAGCTTTTGCACTTTTGGGCTTGAAATTGTGCGATTTGGTGCATATCTGAGACAGAAATTTCACATATTATATATGCACGTCACAGTGAAATCTATGAAATCTATGGATCAAACATACATAATGTACACACTTATGAAAAAAAGTGGGGGGGGGGGGGGACAATCCCCTCCACTTTCAAAAGTGGGGGGGACATGTCCCCCCCGTCCCCCGCCTGTTGACGCCCATGCTTTGCATTACCCTCTTACAAACATCATACTAGCAAGAACCAGTGGTATTAATTACAGAAGATGTGAATGAGTGCTACCGTTGTATAGCTTTGTTGTTACTTTGTGCTACCATCTAAAGGAACGGGAGATTCTACTCCATACTTTTGTTTTAAGCTATAACAACCAAAATATCAAAACGGAGGGAGGAGTTCTTAATTCATCTTCTACTATACCAGAGTAGCAAGATTACAGAAAGATTGCAAGAATGACTGACTTGTACACATGCATACATCAACTACTAGTACTATGCACAATCTAGAAGGATTCACTGATATCTGTTACAAAGGATATGACATAAAAGAGAACAAACATTTGAATAGATGTACTACGATGTACCACGGAGCAAGACACACTTTTTTTGACATATCAAGATCTGGTTGACGGATTACCATCAAAATTTTATTTAAAGAATGAATTCAGTGCATGTTAATTTGGGCGTGTTTTAAAAATCGCGTGAGGGTGGAGGCATTATTTTCAACTGCAGTAGAAGATCCATCTAGTTATGTATGTTTAAACGAAAGCAAGAGTGACTGGCATGTAAACAGCATGTCTAATTTTACTACCATCTCCCATCTAGCACGATCCACGGTTATTCATTACCCAAAGAAAAAGTGACTTGATGTGTTTACATGCATACATCAACTACCATCTACCAACTAGCAAGATTTACTTATATCTATAACGAATGGATAGTAGACAAAATGATTGCAGACATTTGAATACATCTACTGCTACGTTCCAAAGTAGCAAGATCGATCCACGGATATTCATTACTGAAAGAACAGCGGATATCTATTGCCCAAAGAAAAAGTGACTGTCACGCATGACACATGTATACATTTACTACCATCCACCATCTACCAACAAGATCCAGGGATATCTATTACCCAAAGACAGCCAGGTCAACTGGCTGGCTGTCTGGTTGTTTGGTTCTATGTCAGATGGCATACCCCAGTACAAAGGAGATAGATATGCTGACAGACATATCAGCGGGCAGCTGGGAGATATACAGTTTGTGTTATGAGGACGAGGATGTGTTGTGGGAGGGGTCCTTGGTAGGATATGGAGCTAGGGGCTAGAAGGCCCGCGGGATGGGGTGGATTGATGTCAGGTGGCTTACCCCAACACAAATGAGAGAAATATGTTGACAGACATATCAGAGGGAAGCGGAAGCATTTTTGTTACAGAGGATAGGGATTTGAACTTGAAGGGTATGATGAGGGGGGGGGGGGCTGGATAGAAGATGGGAGGAGTAGGTATGTGGGTGACGTGATGTCAGATGGCATACCCTAATGCAATGCAAAGGGGACAGATATAATGTATGTTGTCAGTCAATAGTCATATCAGAAGCAGCTGGGAGATGGGAATAGGGTTGATATTGATGGGGAATGGGGTGAGGGTGGGGAGGGGGGGGGGGCCTTGATAGGGCATAGGGATGGCGGCTAGGAGAGGACATGGGATAGTGTGGTTTGAGGTCAAATGGCAATCACCTAATGCAAAGGAGGGAGATATTTGTAATGCTGTCATCCATTATTTGAGGTAGCTAGAAGATTTTCCTTTTTCAGCACTTAGTGCCATGAGGATGAGGATGGGGGTG
Source organism: Echinarachnius parma (assembly GCA_037951105.1). Classification (NCBI taxonomy): domain Eukaryota; kingdom Metazoa; phylum Echinodermata; class Echinoidea; order Clypeasteroida; family Echinarachniidae; genus Echinarachnius; species Echinarachnius parma. The sequence continues at coordinate 26,468 of JBAMJV010004708.1, forward strand.
GGTTGAAGGAGATTTGGAGTGGAAAGGGGTCATCAGGGGTATGGGGACAGGCAGGGGGTGATGACGAGTGTGTGAGTGGGGTATTTTTTTACTTAGTACTGAACCTAGAGGAATGACAAACTCATTAGGAAGAGAGAAATGACTGCTGGATGTACGGTCATGCGGGGAAGAGGGAATGGATGTATTTGCTTTGGAGTTGAGGTGATATAGAATTCGGACACTGGGGAGGGGAATATACATGTGGAAGTTCATGGAGTGGGAAAGTGGGAATAATATGTAGAAAAAAGGAAGATTTATGATGAACAGGCAACTTGCTCCTTGGTCTACACCCATTTCAACTACTCCCATTTAGTATACTAGAATTCATACAGAATTCAGAGGCTTATTATAGGATCACGGTAATGATAAGGGTTGGGGGTTGTGGTTGTGGTTAGGGTGAAGTTTAGTGTTGGCGATCGATCAAGCTTTGAGCTTATAATATGGAAGTTTCAGCTTGCTTCCCATTCTCTGGATACAGGTACCATGTAGTGAACCTATTAGACTAATACCAAATAGGTATAGACCAAGCAACCATTAACCAAGAGAGTGTTATATAAGCATTGTGGAGGTATGGGGAGGGGGGGGGGGGGGGGAGTGTTCTACCCTCATTTTACCTGCTGGGTGCATCATGGAGGTGTTGGTTTTTAATTTGTCATCAGTATAATAGGAAATAAGGGACGGTGATAGGCCCAGAAAAGGAGATGGGTAGAAAGAAAAAGATGTGCATGGAAAAGAAGATGTAAAATGCACAATACACTGTCTCTTGAAACCTTCCAACTGTAAAATGAGCTGAAAGTGCAGTAAACAAAAACCACATGATTTCTCCTTCATTGGTTACCATGGTTATCGCACACATTTCTGAGTCACTGTATCCCTCCACCTGTAATACAAGATGCCTGTACTGTTCAGTTAACACCCTCAGCACCAATTTATCACAAATCCATTGAATATCTGCATATTTAACCCTAAAAAGGCCGGGCTAATTGAGGTCTTCCTACGGCCGGGGGGGGGGGGGCGGGGGGGGGGCCATTATGGCCCCCGCTGAAGATCTCGGCCGCAGAGCGGCCGATCGCCGTGAAAATTTGCACGCATGATAAGTGAAGTGTATAGAATACAATGGTAATTTTAATTTTTTGAAAAATTTATTAATTTGCACATTTATGGTAATTTATGCAAATAAGGTCATAAAATTCATATTTTTACCCATAAATCATATATTCTTCATAATTAAACTCTGGTTTTCACTACATATATTCTTTAGAGCATTTGGAATAATAATACGACAACAAAATTTGGAAGAGCCAGGTTCTTCCTTATGTTTTTTATTTTTTTTATAATTTTATGTTTTCTATAATTCAACTATTTTGAACCCCAAAACAAATATATAAAATGTAAACAAGACCAAATAACCAATGATATACCTCCTTTTACGAAAACTGATATTTCCATATGTTTTGTACACAAATCACGAAATTGAGCGATTTTCGGGCTGACATGCATAGACAAAAGGTCACGTGACTTTGTAACAGTAGGTCCGATTTTCAAAATTTTTGTTTTAGAATATGCGCAAGACCCAAAGGAAAAAAGTCATTAAGCAGCGGCGCTTTATCTTACCGCGTTTTGGAGCAATAAAAAAAATCGCGGAGGGGGGGGGGGGGGGGGCCATTATGGCCCCCCCGGCCTTTTTAGGGTTAACTAAATTTAAATAAGATGGTTTTAAATTCAACCGATGGGTATTTTAGTTCATGGATTAAATCTAACACACTATTATTTATACAAATTTTAGTCCTCAGATTTTACATAATGAATGGGTTACTTTTAAATCAGATCCCTACTAGATGTTGCAATCACCATAGAGTCACTGTACAGGGCCCCACACAGGGCCCACACAGGGCCCACCAGGTGCCCATAGGCAACGGGTTAAATGTGCATCATATGATGTGATTTATGCCAGGTTTAAATTGAACTCACTGTTGATAACGTGGTTCTCAAACATCAATCATGGTACTCTGGGAGTTAACATGATAATTCCCCCCCCCCCCCCAAGGGGTTGAAGGACGGGGCACGTAGTATTCTCATCTTCTCCATCTCATTCATCTCCATCCACCCTCGCAGGCAGACAGACGATGCCTCGGGCATATAATAATGTTTACTCTTGTGTGTCATGTACAAGGTGTAGTGAATGTTGCTTTTGTGAGTGTGTATGGATGTATGTGTGTGAATCTGTGTGTGTGTGTGTGTGTGTGTGTGTGTGTGTGTGTGTGTGTGTTGTGTGTGTGTATGTTAGTATGTAGTTTGTATGTGTGTGTCTCACCCTCGCAGGCAGACAGACGATGCCTCTGGCATAACGAGGACAATGTTTACCCTCGTTTACTCTCTTGTGACTGTGTCTAGATGTATGTGTTTGGGTTTGTATATATTTGAGTCTGTATGTGTGTGTTAATGTGTATGTAAGTATGTGAGTTTGTATGTGTATATCCCACTCTCGGAGACGATGCCTCGGGCATAATGAGGACAATGTTTACCCTCGTTTACTCTCTTGTGACTGTGTCTATGTATGTGTTTGGGTTTGTATATATATTTGAGTCTGTACGTATGTGTGCGTTTATGTGTATGTCAGTATGTGAGTTTGTATGCGTATATCCCACCCTCGGAGACGATGCCTCGGGCATGATGAGGACAATGTGTAGTCTCATGTGACATGCCTTAGCTGAAGTGTTTGTAGCTGTGTGTGTGTGTGTGGGTGTATGAATTTGAATGTTTGAGTGGATCTGTGCATATATAGGGAAGGTGTATATGTAAAGGAGTATGTATGTTTTAGCATGTATTGTTTGTTAGTGTGTATATGTGGGTATGTGTGTGAGTGTGTGTGTATAATTTGTTTCTGTTAGGAAAAGTACAGTATATCCGTATGCTTGTGTGCATGCATTTTTTCAGCGTGTATGCTAATATGAGTGATGTGATTATAACACATGCTTCTCAACTCACACGCCTCTCATCTACATCTGCATGCAGAAAAAAAACAAAAGCAATGATTGCTTCTGTTACCATGGTAATTAAAGAGAGAGATTAAGAGGAAAGGAGGAGAGTGACTGACAGAGAGGGAGAGAGTAGTAAAAGAAAGAAAAAAACAGAAATTTCACTTGTGTTACCATGGTAATTAAAGATAGAAAGTAAGAGAATAGGAGGAGAGTGACTTACAGCGAGGGAGAGAGAGTGGTAAAAGAAAACAAACAACAAAATGACCACTTGTGTTACCATGGTAATTAAAGATAGAAAGTAAGAGAAAAGGAGGAGAGTGACTGACTTACAGTGAGGGAGAGAGAGTGGTAAAAGAAAACAAACAACAGAAATGACCACTTGTGTTACCATGGTAATTAAAGATAGAGAGAAAGAGAAAATGAGGAGAGTGACTGACAGAGAGGGAGAGAGAGTCTCAGCAGAAAAAACAACAGAAATTACCACTTTCGTTACCATGGTAATTAAAGATAGAGAGAAAGAGAAAAAAGAGGAAAATGACAGAGTGCGGGAGAGGGGAGATGGACCGAAGATGAAAAATGATCTGCCACACTGTAATAATGGTGATATATGTAATTATGTGTCCACCAAGTGGTCTGTGAAATCGGGCATTGCAATATGCATACACAACAAAGCCAATTACAGTGGTTCAATGAACTGGGTGATATGTGTTGAATAAATGATGATTGATGGTTGTAATGAATTTTTAAATGCATTCAGATAATCTTTTATACTCCCATGCAAATTCCAGCACTTTAATCAATTAATTTTTAATAATAACCTGATTTATATATCCCTTTGTACAAAAATGTACATAGAAAATGCTTAAAATAACAACACAACAATTAATAATACACAACTACAAATTACACAAACAATAACTTAACAAAAATACAGATGAATTAATAACAAAGCAGATATTAAAGTGAATGAAGCAATAATTCTAGATAATTGAGACAACTTTGGACACAGGTGGGTTTTTAGTTGAGATTTAGGGAGACGATTCTAGCATTTTAGCAAGTGCCTACTAGAACAAGTTAAAAATAATAGTTAGTCTCCCAGATTTATTTGGACAATGAGATAATTACAGTCAAACCTGTGTACAGTGACCATCCAGGGAAAACAATATAAGTGGCCACTGAAGCCAGGTGACATCTAGACTATCTACAGGTTCAGTAACGTTGCTTCTCTTTGCATGGGATCATTTTAGGTGGCCACTATAGACAGGTGGCCACTAAGACAGGTTTGCCTGTATATACTCATCATCACTAGAGATGGAAGTGAGTTTGGTCAGTTCAGGCAAATTTCACCGATCCCTTTAATCACCAAGATGCGTTTTTATGTCAATATAGATTTGCATGTAGCTTGAGCATCATGAATTATTCATGCATCCCTGAGGCATCCTGACGAAAACATATCAAAAGTCTAATGTTTGGTTTTTTGCCGCTTTTAGATTTAATCAATGTTTCCCATATCAACCGCAACCCTTCATTCCTGCTAATGCCATCCAGCCTTGATAAAGCAGCTCTTGCATGCATAATTAGAGGCTTGAAGATCTATTTAAGGACTTTGTATATAAACACACTTTATACACCCACACAGGCACAAACAGAAACTTAAATGTGCACATACACAGCTACACAGAAACATGAACGCACACGAACATACGCTTATGCACACACACATGTGCACACGCGCACACCCACATCCAAACACAAAAATGCACACATGCACATGCATTTAAACAGACTGACAAACTGTAGTTATATTTTTTCTACTGTTTGCCGACATAGAACATTGGAAAGAGGTGCATGTTGGTATTTGTATATAGAGCATTTTAGTCTCTGAGCTTTAATAACAATATACAGAATTTTGTTGATCAAATTTATTCTGTATAGTTCTGATCCAAGTTAGATGTGAACATACACACACATACATAGAATTTGATTTGTTCATTTCATTCCGTCAAATTTATTCATGCAAATACATGTGTTCATAGATGCACATGCTCACACATACATACATAAACACACACACACACACACACACACATACAGGCATAAAAGAGCGTACTATCAAACTGCTTAGCCTTGACAAATGTTAACCTCAAACAACTCAAAGGAATAGTATATGACGAAAAAATAGAATAATACTTGGAGAAATTGTAAACTAGATCAAGCATCTCTCCATTAGCAAATCAAGTTCTTTAATTCCACTCAAGGCCATGCGGGTATGTCAATTAACCCATTCAGGACTGGTCCCACACATAGGCTCTGGTTGTGGTCAAAGGAGAATGCATAGTAAATTTCAATAGTCTTGACTGGGTTAAGCATTAATTTAGAAATAAATGCTGTCTGCTTTTATACCAATACTATACAGATACACTGCATGTACACTCTTCTAAATGCACATTTCTTCATGTAATATGCTTACTTTCCAATGTCATTAACATATTTATTTATAGGCCCATTTCCATGCAGAGTGTATTTAACCCATCAAAGACAATTTGACTATGGTATATAACATGCATTTCTCATAGACTAGTCCTAAAAGGGTTAAGTGCACACATGCACCTTTTGATGGCTAAACTTGTAAAATTCACTCAAAATTGAATTCCTCATACTAATTTTCCCCCAGCAGCTCCCTAAGGGTATGACTAAGCGTTCCCTTAATAGCAGTTCTGTGCAGATTATAAGAAGCACTGATACAGCAATACCCATGTGGTAGATGTAATAAGTAATTCATAGATTTAATACAGTAATCGCACAATTTTCGAAAAATATATGTATGAGGGTATTAAAGGGACAAATACAAAATTAAAACAGAGGTCTCAATAATGAGACTAATATACTTAAAATACCCCACCCCTAAAAGTACCCTCTTGTATTCCCATACCTTTTCTATTTCTCTATTCATAAAAAAAACACCCAGAAAATCATGCAAATACTTTTAAAATGCACAAAGAAATGATTTGTTTTGATTATAAGATAAATACAGGTCTGCATCTACAGACTAGACACCTAAATACCACCCCCCCCCCACCCCCTCCCCGCAAATACCCCTACTCCCCACATGTGCTCCCACCCCACATGCATCCTTTCCCTTCATCTGCGGACCCCTCTCTGAAATTCTTTCACCCCAACCCATTCATCCTCACACCTTCCCATTGTTTAATCAGCTCACGATGACGCCAAGCACACGCCAAGCACGCGCACATAGTCACATGGCCACTGGCTACGTTTCCCATTCATAAAAAAAAATCGAACCAATCCAGCCAATTACTATCCCTCGCGCTCGAAGCTTGATATGCATACCACAAGACGCTGCCCACTTTACTATACTCTCCATTCATAGAAAATGGGCCAAGCAATTTTCCGGAGTGTGCGCTTAAAGGGACTTAGTAACATTGTCCAAATCCTCAAAATAAAATTGTAATTCTAGCGGTTCCTTTATACCTTGTTGTATTCGTATTAACAATAAAATCATGGGACAGCTTTCGGTTTTTCAAATTTCCCTTTCATTACAAAGATATGTATGATTGAAGTATTTAGATAAGAAAATCTCCGGGCGAGATTTTCATCCCTGTACAAAGTGAATGCAGTGAGTTGGTGAATATTATCACTTTGCATTTTCGCTCATTTTTGGCCATACATTGTCCATTTGACCTGACATTTTCACACAATACCCTGAGGACATATGAGATAACAACAGTATACATTGCATCAACCATTCATCAGTTTTTGCACATCTCAACAAAGTTACTAGATCCCTTTAAAGTGTGATGCGCACTCTGTAGTAATAAGACTACTATTTTTAAGGTAGCCATTCAGGAAGCGGTTAAATTTCTACAGGGTGTGCCATAAAATTGTGACACACACTTTTTATGTGCTGCACACTGCACCGATAACTAAATAAGTCTACTATAGTTTCAGTATCCAATCATTTTTGCAATGTAATGCACTATTTTGATAATCAGTAAATGTGTGATTGCTACTATCTTACTCATCCATTCAAGAAAAAGCTGCAGCATGCATGCATTGTAATTTTGATGCGTGCAGAAGACGTGTGAGAGGCGCCACCATATGACAAGCCCGAGGCAGAACAAAACACGTAGGCAGGTGATGCATTGTGGGAGGGTGTGAAGACATGTGGCGAAGACAATATCTTAGGTTGAGAGAGAGAAGGGCGCTAAGTCGCTTTTTATGCTTTTGAGATAATCGTTTAAAATTTGGGAGCCCAAATGTAGCTCTTCTTAATTTTTTTAATGAATGTTTCTATAAATTAAAAATAATTATTTTCTAAAAATTTGACATCACATAGAGAGCAAGCACTCCGACCAAAAATATGGTATGCAGAGCTCAATTTAGCGAAAAGTTGGTTTAACGCCCTTCTCACTCTTACCAAAAGATATTTGAAGATAATTATATTTCCTCCATTGAGACCCACATATGATTTTTTTATAATAATAAGTTATTTATGTGTCTTTGGCAGTATTTTTCTCCTTTCTTCTTTTCCCCCTAATATATCTAGAGGGTTGTTTTCATTGCAGTTTTGATTTGATTTAAGTGAAGATCATGATGAAACAGATTTGTTATTTCTCCCTTGGGCTTTTAGCATTGTAGAAAAAAGAATGATACCCACTTATTGGGATTTTGCTGTCATGGTGGCCTTTTAAAGGGGTAGTACAGTTTTGGTAAGACTGAACTTCAGTAACCAAACCTGGACAGTAACATTATAAACTAATAGTTATAACTCCACCATGCTCGAAAGGTATACAAAATTACAAACGACTTAGTAAAAGCCCGTTATCATTCAAAAAGAGCCATTAAAACACAAGAGGGTGCTTTCTGAAAAGGCATTGGTTTCAACCATTTTTCATACAAAATAATGCATGTGATGTTTTATTGAAATAATGATTAAATAGAGAGATCATCAACAACTATTTAAAAAACGATTTTGAAAATTTTTGAAAAAGTGCATGCATTTTAAAATTTTTTTTAAATCATCTAATTATTTGGGCCCCAAATAATTATAAGATCAGATATATTTATTGATATTTCAGCCGTTTCTAGGTCGATTTTGACCAAATAAAGTTTGTTCTGCCATTAAAATTGCATGTTCTCTCAAATTCGACACTCAGTTTTTCATTACCTCACAAAAAAATTGTGATGTGCAGCGCCCTCTCTACCAAAACTAAACTACCCCTTTAATGTAAATATGCAGTGCACAACAAACAATCTATACAATTTAGACTTTATTTTGAGTGTGAGTGTACATTGTCACAGTAGACTATAGTTTTAATTAGGCATTGTATGTAGACAATTAAGAAATGTTTTACAATACTACACAGTTTGCTCCATATGGTATTGATTTGAAAATTGTATACATTACTGACCTCAATATTATTGATTACAATGACCTATATCATGTAGGTCTTAGTAATGGGTGTGCTGTTGAAATGTATTATGTGATGTTCATTTTTACAGATAAAGACAAGTGGCCTTTACTAGCAGGTGGTCTTTATTGGCAGGTTAATAAACATGCAAACTGATGAGAAAAATAAACCTCACCCCGATGTTACTCGGGCGAGATTTGGATAAGAAACAGTAGGGGGTCAGGTCGTAAAACACGCAGCGAGCCTTCGGACCCCTTCTTATTCTACCATCCGCAAAATCCTCACTTGGGTAGGTTACCATAACAACCGCACCTCCCTCATCACGCGAACAGCTGGGGCGACACATAGTATCGGCGCGCGCTGTGTTTTTTGTTCACGGCCATCACGTCTTCTACCCGGGTAACGTTCTGCGCGCTTCTTAATACAAGGTTTGTCAGGATGTCATCCTGATGTTGTCAGGACGTCACCGCGCTATCACCCTGACCCGTCTAGGGTGAATCTCACCCCGATGTCGTCCTGATGTCGTCCTGATGTTATACCGATCAGAGCTTCTTAATTGAAACGGTTAGGGTTATCCTTATCCGGACAACGTCAGGACGTCACCGTTATCATTCAAAACCCCGATGTCGTCCTGATGTCGTCCTGATGTTATACCGATCGGAGCTTCTTAATTGAAACGGTTAGGGTTATCCTTATCCGGACAACGTCAGGACGTCACCGCGACTATTTCTTTTGATTAAGAAGGGGTTTAAGTAACTACTTAAAGTGAGGCCTGTAAAGTGTCTAACTCCACGAAAATTACTGGGAGCTTCCTCGTTTCTCTTCTGCCGTGTTGTTTAGCTTATGGTAAGAGAAGAATAAAATAGGGTTAGATTTTTGAAAATGCCCCTTTAGTATGACGATATCTATCATTCAGCTCAAAAGCGTTAACAAACAGTCATAAACCTCATAAACGTCTATTGTAAAAGCTGACGCATATTTTCGCTTTTTTAACCAGGAAAGCAGTGTTCTTTTTCAATGAAACTTTCACACATCATTCGGACATATCTTACAATGATTTTGGTACAGGATTTAAGTCTCAAATGTAATTTTGGGCAATATCTGACACTTTACAGGCCTCACTTTAACAGGCAAAAAAATATGTAATTTAGAGGAAGGGATGACTGATGCAGCCGTAGGAGAAAAAAAATTAGGGAAAGTCGAGCATTCCCATTTTCATCTTGTGGTTGCACTTTCGTGAGTGATACGGTCCATGTTATTTCAGCCTGATTAACTGCAACAGATGTGCCCATAGCGTCATGCCAAAACATTCTTGGCCAAATTACTCACAAATTGCCTCTTTATGCAACAGTGATGGATAATTAATGGCCTTTGTTAGTACGCAGTGACTCAGCACAGACATACTCAAGAGACCAAGACGATGTGTGTACTAGGGTAGTAAGATGATTTTTATGAATGAAAGGCTTGTAGCTTGTCGCTTGGTCTACTCCCATTTTGTTTACTCGGACCCATTCTGTCTACTCTCTTGTTTGGTCTACTAGCTACTGTTTTCTCCCATTTTGTGTAGGTACTCCAATTTTATCTATACTCATTTTGTCTTCTCCAACTTCATCTGTAGACACATATTCTGTCTTATTTGGTCTACATCTGTTTGGTCTATTCCCATTTTTTCAACACCCATCTTGTCTACACCCATTTTCGTCTACTCCAATTTCCTCTACTCCCCTTTTCTCTATTCCCTTTCCGTCAAATTCTCCCATTTTGTCTATTCCAGTTTTGTCTACTTCTATTTCTTCTAATCCTATTAAACCTCCCAGCAAAATAATATAGAGGTTTAAGGATAAAGGAAATTAGGAAAAGTGTTGGGGTTTGGATTAAGATGATAGTTAAAGGTGCACCTGTAAAGTGTCAGATATTGCCCAAAATGACATTTGAGACTTCAATCCTATACCAAAATCATTGTAAGATATGTCCCAATGATGTGTGAAAGTTACATTGAAAAAGAGCACTGCTTTCCTGGTTAAAAAAGCGAAAATATGCGTTAGCTTTTACAACGAATTACTGTATGACGTCTATGAGGTTTATGACCGCTCATTAACGCTCTTGAGCTGAATGATAGATATCGTCATACTAAAGGGGCATTTGAAAAAATCTAACCCTATTTTATTCTTCTCTTACCATAAGCTAAACAACATGGTAGAAGAGAAACAAGGAAGCTCCAAGTAATTTTCATGGAGTTAGACACCTTACAGGCATCCCTTTATGTTTATATGAAAGTTCATCTGTATCGGTAATTCATAAGATATCCATTTAAAACTTTTGATCACAAAGGCTGTAGATGACAGCCAGAAATTTTGGAGGTAAATATTTGTATTGTGATCAAAAGTTTAAAATGGATATCTTAGTTAAGTTTATAGTTGGGTTTAGGATTGGAGTTTGGGGAATGTGAGTTAAAGGCATCATGTAGTAGACCAAATGCAGGCCTCCACACTAACTTTTTTGCTGTACTGGCCCATTCAGGCAAGTAAAATCGTACATTTTGAAATTTTACTTGCCCCAATATAAAATGTACTTGCCCTCTTACTTCTAGATGAACAATTATTTAGTTGCCCAATCGGGCAAGCAAACTAGACAATTTATGAAATTTTACTTGCCCAGTGCAAGTGGGCAAGTGCTAGTGTCGAGCCCTGCCAAATGAGATGAACTGTAGAACAAATGGGTGTAGACCAAATGAGCATAAAACAAATGACCAATTTTATCATGCGGATGCATTTGTCATGCTACATTATTTTTACATCTGACAGTGTGTAATCATTGGAATGATTAGACAGTTGTAGCAGGCCCTCGCAATCTTAGTACTTATTTAAACTATGATGAATGAACGACCTATTTTATAGTGCAGGTTCTTAATTATGATCCAATTTTTTCTTCTTCTTGGTACTTATTTAAATTATGATGAATGAACGACCAATTTTATAGTGCAGGTGCATAATTATGCTCCAATTTCTTCAAACAGACATGTGTGTGTAATCAATGAAATGATGGCCAATTAAACAACCCAGATACTGGCCAGCTAACATCTCATTTAAATTTCGATGAATGAACGACCAATTCTAATTTGCAAATGCTTTATTAAACTTTACTCTAATTTTGTTAACAGAGTCTGACATACATGAACATGTATGTGTAATCAATGAAATGGTAAGACATTCTGTGAAGGTAGTAGTAGAGCTGGCTGATATCTCATTGAAATTCCCATAGAGATGCTTTATATTTGACCAATGTAATGTACCAGTTCATATATAATTGTGTGTAAATGGGGAGTGATATAATTTGGCCTTGGTGCTCAATAAAATTCTAATTCACGTTTTGGATGCATCCTCAGTTGGGGGTATTTATGACAACTGTACAGCATTATAATGATCTCGTAAAAAGGGACACATATTTGTCCTTGAACTTAATAGCAAATCATGAGAGCTATTTTTAATTTGATCTCCCATATTATGTCCATCTATTTGAGTTACTAAACGTTTTGTTTGTGCTCTAGTCTAGCATTCAGGCATATGTTCTGTCATACTTTTCTACCAAATTGTTTTTCCTGAATACAATTGTGTTTTGTTTCCTAAAGATTCCTGAAGCAAAACTAATTTCATAATTGTATTTAATGTAAGTTTCTTCAACTAAAAAAAAAAAAAAATTCTAAAAATGTTGTAATAAAAATGAAAGTCAATTAGAATGCAGGCTTTGATAAAGGTCGGGTTTGTAGCCTTCACCTCGCTATAGTGATCCAGCAAGCAGATAAATCTTTAGTGTCATTATGCCTGATTGGGTTACAGTTGAGTTCATTACAAGAGACACTGCATATCCTAGATGCTTTTAAAAAGGAAATCGCTATCCAATTTTCTACTCATGACCATGGATGACAATCAGGGCCCAGGGGCTCGATTACGGACCAGCAACATTTACCATGGTAATTAGCATCATTGGCTCTAAATTATCAATGTCAATATGCTAGAATAGTATAAAACTCAAAAGAACGTAGCAGAGCACACTTCCTTCCTTAATCATTCGATTGTAAAGGCTTACACAGGCATATTTTAAAGAGATCAGTGGCACTAGGTCTGGTCCTGGGTCATGATCTGCTCTCGGGCCACAGAAGGCTAAGAAAGGTTGGGTTAGTAGCCTTCACACCACCATAATGATTCAACAAGGAGATAAATCTTTAGTTTCATCAATCGACCTGAACAACAGGGACATTACATACTTTCAAAATAATTAGCTTTAAATCAGGAAAAAAGGAATTGTTATGAAATGTGTTCTACCAAAACATTCTACTCATGACAGTGAATTACAACTAGAGGGCCAAGGAAGGTTGGGCTGGTTACCTACACACAACTAAAATGATCCAGCACACAGATAAATCTTTAGTTTCATCATGCCTGATAGATTTACGATAGACCTCAATAAGAGGGACACAGCACTGCATAGATTACTTGCTCCATTCCGTTTGAGTTTCTGAAATCCCCATAGACTTTGTACACAACCCACCCGGTTCCCGTAGTCAAGGGATTCCAAAATCAACTTTCAAAAGAAATGGCTATGAACAATTTGGAAATCGTGATGAAAAATATTTTCTTCCTATTGATTCTCTACACATATCCAAGGATGGTAAAGCATGAAATAAGGTTGAGCTTGAAGCATCGCTGCCTTCAACTCATTACTCTGATCCCACAAGGAGATAACTCTTTAGTCTCATCAAGTCTGATAGGGTTACAATTGACCTCAATAAGAGGGACACTGCACTTCCTAGATTACCTGTCACCTGTCTAGAGTTTGCTTACTGTACGAGCTCCTTTACAGGTAGATCCTGTAGATGCGTGCCGCACAATCATCACGCTTAAAGCCAAATAACAGTATTGGGAAAGTTACAGAAAACATCTATATTGGCCATACTAATTGATCAATATTTCCAAACTAGTATAAAAAAGGGTTTGTGTGGTAAAAAACTAAACCTTTGTATCGTTAAATGCAGAAATATCGGTAGAAATTCAATTCACGTCGTCAGCATGCCATTTTATTTTTTTTGTGTGTGGGGCATTTCCCAATATTGTCATTTGGCTTTAACTTTTTAATGATGTTGAACTAAACCAACTATTACTCATGATGAATTTATAAGATCTATGTCTTATGGATAATTAGTGTTTTAAATTTGATCACAGAACACATACATACAATGTGTAGAAATACCAAATTGTTTTTCTCTTGCTCAAATGTAGTGCAATGCAAAAGAGATTGAATTAAGGTCAGCCTTTAGCTTTTACCCTTTTATTAGTTATATCATGTTTGTATTATGTGTGTATGTGTGTTTGTATCATGTGTGTCTGTGGAGAAAGCATATTTTACTAAAAATCTAAAGTCTTAAAATAGGTAGAAAACTACCATTTTATTACTTTTTACACTTCATTAACTAATAAGAAGACTACTACATGTACCTCAAACCCCTTACCTCTCATGTATTATGGAGTACCCGCTAGGGTTACATCAATCACCCTTCAGTGGGGGACACTGTACTTCTTAGCTGACCCATCACCTGTCATTGGTTGCCTTAGATCTGTGCCGAGTGGCTGGAGGTGGGTATTGAACAAACAACACCTTACTCCTTGCAGTGCATAGCTAGGACATTTCCAGATTGGGGGGGGGGGGTTATGGGGGACTTGCATTTTTGTGAGGGGCACAATAATAGTGTTAATGTTAGACCATGACCCCCCCCCCCCCCCCCCCCCCCCCCCCCTTTGCCGAGTGGCTGGAGGTAGGTATTGAACAATCACACCTACCTCCATGGGCCTAAGAGGCCTTCTGGTGTAGATCCTAGTGAAAGTTATTCTATAAACTCCAATGTGGCTATTGTTTTTTTCTTACCTGACTGGGCCACAACGCAAAACAGATAATTTCTAGCATTGGCTTTGTACACTGCATAATGAGAAGACTATTAACTGTATTAACCCCTTACCTCTAATGTATTATGGAGTATCTGCTAGGGTTACATCAATCACCCTTCAGTGGGGGACACTGTACTTCTTAGATGACCCATCACCTGTCCCTCTAGTTGCCTTAGATCTCTGCCGAGTGGCTGGAGGTGGGGATTGAACAAACACACCTACTATCTTGGGCCTAAGTGGCCTTACTAGCGTAGATCCTAGAGAAAGTTATTCTTTAACTCCAATGTGGCTATTGTTTTTTGCTTGCCTGACTGGGCTACAACAAAAAACAGATAATTGCTATCATTGGCTTTTTACACTTCATTATGAGAAGACTTTTCACTGTATTAACCCCTTACCTCTAATGTATTATGGAGTATCTGCTATGGTTACATCAATCACCCTTTAGGGGGGGGGGGGGGGGAACACTGTACTTCCTAGATGACCCATCACCTGTCACTCTAGTTGCCTTAGATCTCTTCCGAGTGGCTGGAGGTGAGTATTGAACAAACACACCCACCTCCATGGATCCTAGTGAAAGTTATTGTTTAACTCCAACGTGGCTATTTTCTTTTCTTACCTGACTGGGCCACAGCGCAAAACAGATCATTTCTATAGCATTGGCTTTGTACACTACATGATAAGAAGACTTTTCACTGTATTAACCCCTTACCTCTAATGTATTATGGAGTATCTCTAGGGTTACATCAATCACCCTTTAGGGGGGGGGGGGGAACACTGTACTTCCTAGATGACCCATCACCTGTCACTCTAGTTACCTTAGATCTCTGCCGAGTGGCTGGAGGTGGGGATTGAACAAACAACACATTAATCCTACTCGTAGCCAGGACATTTCCAGATGGGGGGGGGGGGGGTACCATGGGTCTTGTATTTATCTGAGGAGGCACAAGGCCCAGCCCCCCCCCCCCCCTCCTTTGCCCCTTTGCCAAGTGGCTGGAAGTAGGTATTAAACAAACAGCACCTACCTCCTTGGTCCGAAGTGGCCTTACTAGCGTAGATCCTAGTGAAAGGTATTCTTTAACACCAATGTGGCTATTGTTTTTTGCTTGCCTGACTGGGCTACAACAAAAAACAGATAATTTCTATAGCATTGGCTTTGTACACTACATGATAAGAAGACAATTAACCAAATTAACCCCTAGCCTCTAATGTATCATGGAGTACCCGCTAGGGTTACATCAATCACCCTTCAGTGGGGGACACTGTACTTCTTAGATGACCCATCACCTGTCACTGGTTGCCTTAGATCTGTGCCGAGTGGCTGGAGGTGGGTATTGAATAAACACACCCACCTCCATGGTCCTAAGTGGCCTTCTGGTGTGGAACCAGGTGAAAGGTATTCTTTAAAGATTGTCTTGCGTGGTATAGAACACGCTCCTTCTCGTATGTTGCAAGTAAATTTTATAACGCACTACCTATGTATGTCCAAATATCTCCCACATTAAGCATATTTTAAAAACGCCTTCGGCAACACCAGTCCTTTATATGATATCGCAATAACTATCGCAATTTGATTTTTTATACACTTAAGTTGAAATTTTTATTCTGTCATACCCCCGATGTAACTTTGTTTAAATTGCCAAGTTTTAAAATGATTTTTTTATTATATTTATGTATTTATGTTTTGTATGTATGTATATTTTTATGCTGTGTTTTTCAATGTAAACGTAATTTCTATCTGAAACAGGGCCCTCTTGTAAAGCAGGCCTTTGTGGCACTGAATGGGGCTACCCTGTGTTTTTAAAGAAGACTGAATAAATAAATAAATAAATAAAATAAAATGCTACACCTTAGGTCACCATTATGAACTAGGCTAGTTTGTGCACGCTACATAACACTGAGCCAGTGTGTATTACGCACCATGTGCAAGACATTCACCAGATGTCACAGCGCATCTGATTTACAAATCTGAACCACCTTTAAGGGAAGTCGAACACTAGCACTTTTGCTTAGCTGTTACTGATAAGAGCATAAATCCTGTGACTTCTATTTGTATAAATCCTCTTGTATTGGGTATCACTTATAATTGAAGTAATCAATTCTCCCTCTATTTTTACTGCCCCCTGTCTAACAATCCATGTTGAATAGATGTTGCATGCAGACTCAACAAAAATGGGTTATATAAAGCTTTTGCTGCTATGTCAGTTGTTAAATAACCAACGTTTGTGGAATTCCCTTGCAACATCATTTGAACGAGTACTGTTTCAAAACATGCCAGCATCTAGTGTGCAGTAAAAGCAAAGACCAGTGTTTATTATTTTCATTATCAGTGATAGGAAAGATGACAAGATGGCAGGATTTATGCTCTGCCTTGGCACAAATCAAAGTTGACAAAACCAGGTTTATTTTTATGTAGCTCAATGTCTCAAAAAAGTCTCAAAGCAAAGACTATCATGTCTGGATTCCCCCAACAGGGCACGCACGCGTCTGCAATCAGTACCAATTGACCAACCCTTTGTGAATTAAATACTTCTCAATTCACTACCGAAATCGCTCCCTGGTTGCATGTCGGTGGTGTAACTCACCAGTGTGGCATCTCAACCTATTATCTAGGGTAGATTGATTGTAAAAAAGGGGGAAATGGCAATATTAACTCCTCGACGTGGCGAGCGGAATCGAGATGGAATCATGAATGAAATTTGTTTGCACTCAATATCACTGCAGTGTTTGCCCTTCGATATCACTGTTCTTTGGAGCTGTAAGCCTTGTAGTAATGGCAATGTAGGGTGTGTCAATAAAATAATGCACTTGTAGTAAGAATATATATGCATTTACTGGATACAATCTGTGTGTGTGTGGAACCTATATTGAACCTTACAACGTGTAATCTTACTACATTGTGTTATTTTGACTTCTGTTTATTACCTGCTCCCTAGCAATTTTCTTTTAATCCTTTAAAATAATTTTCCAATAAAATAAATGAGTCTTTGAGACCATTATAAGGAAAACCTTTCTGTAGATCACTAGGATAGTCTTTATAGACAGGCTTGACTATATTAGCAGCTTACTGTTACTAAACTGAAGGTGTGTACTCTGTTTTAATTGTGTCCATTTGACCCCTTTCATTCACCTCTCAGCCTATCAACTGCCCCTCGAACTTGCCCTTTCAGTTTTTATTTTCAAATGAGTCTTTGAGACCACCTGCTCATAGGGGACACTTCAATTATCTGGATAGTCTCTATTGACAGGTTTAACTGTATTGATTGGTTACTTTCTGGCACCAAACTGATGGTGTGTACTTTTTCTACATTGTGCCCCTTTAACCCCCATTCCTCCACCCTTCTGTTTATCACCTGCCCCCCCCCCCCCCCATCCCCCTCCCACTACTCTCCAAATACTGTCTTCCAATATATAATAAAGTAGTCTTTTTAAGACCACCTGCTAGCAAGAAACACCTTTCAATAATTTGTTGGATAGTCTCTCGTATAGAAAGGTTTGACTGTGTAAATTGGCAGCTTTCTGGCACCAAACTGATAGTCTGTACTTTTGACCCCATTCTTCCACCCCTTGGTTTATCCCCTGCCCCTATAGCCATCTTCCCTGGAATCCTTTGATATTATCTTCTAGATAAGTCTTTTAGACCACATGCTTCTAAGAAACACCTTTCTTATCACTTGGATAGCTTTATATATGACTATATACATGTATATATATGCAGGTTCCCCCCCCCCCAAAAAAAAAAACAACAACAACAAAAAAGACAATCAAACCTGTTGTAACATTGTGTCCTTTTGACCCCAATCTTTCACCCCTCTGTTTATCACCCTCTGTCTAACCCCCTAACCATCTTCCCCCTACATCCTCTAATATCATCTTCCAATATAATAAATGAGTCTTTGGGTCACCTGTGTCATTGATAAAGTCTAATGCTATTCTTAACACCTTTTATATATTGGTGGTCTTTATAGACAGGTTAATCATCATGTCCTTTTGACTCCATTCCTCCACCCCTCTGTTCATCACCTGATCCTTAACCGTCTTCCCCCTACATCCTCTGATATCATCTTCCGATATAATAAATGTGTCTTTGAGTCACCTGTGACTTAGATATAGTGTACTCTCATCAAGCCTAATGCTATATGGGTGGTCTTTATAGACAGGTTTGCCATTGTGTCCTTTTGACCCAATTCCTCCACCCCTCTGCTCATCATCTGCCCCCCTAACCATCTCCCCCTTATTCGTCTAATATCATCTTCCGATATAATAAATGAGTCTTTTAGACCACCTGCTCATTATAAGGAAAACCTTTCCAATCATTTTGATAATTTTGGCACCAAAAAGGTGGGTTTTTTTTGTCCTTTGTCCCAGTCTTCCACCCCTTTGTTTATCACCTGCCCCCCCCCCCCCCCCCCTAATAAATGAGTCTTTGAGTCACCTGTGTCATTGATAGTGTATTCTCATCAAGCCTAATGTATGTTTTCTATATCACTTGGGTGGTCTTTATAGACAGGTTTGACCGAACTGTCATCTATCTAACATTGTGTCCTTTTGACCCCATTCATCCATCCGTCTGTTTATCACCTGCCCCTTGTTCCCCTTAATTGTCTAATATCATCTTCCGATATAATAAATGAGACTTTGAGTCACCTGTGTCGGGGATAGTGTATTCTCATCAAGCCTAATGTACCGTGAAGGCGACACTTCCACTTAGTGCATAGCACCACCAAGTGGCAAAGTTGTCTGTTGATACAACAATATCTTAACCCTAATACTGCCAGTAGGTTTTGCAAATGTTGCATCATGTATGAACATTATTATGTACTGTGAAGGCGACACTTCCACTTAGTGTGTATCACCTAGGTGGCAAAGTCGTCTAGCGATATATTGTTAACTCTAATAGTGCCAGTATTGAAAATGTCCATGGTTTATGAAAATTATGTCAATAGTGTATAAGTACCACCAAGTGACAGAGTTGGTTGTTGATATGAAAATGTTAAACCCTTAAATTGCCAATATTGAAAATGTCCATCATTTACTGACATTACTAACATTTACTAACGTCGATAGAGGTGTTACATGTATAGACTGCCAGCATGCTAAACCATTAACCCCCTCCCCGCCTACGAGATTTTGCATTTTCTATATATAGTTAATACATGGTTCACCAAGTTCCCATAGTGAATGGGTTAGCCAAATGGAGACTATTTGAGTTTGGTATGATATGCAATAGACTCTACTCGACTCCAAATATTTCCAGGATCACTTATAAATTGGTAATTATAATGTGTTTAACCAGTTTCTAACTAGATTTTGCAATCCCAATAGAGTTAAGACAGAACCCACCCAGTTCCTGTAGGCAATGGATTAACCTGTCCCCTACTAGATTTTACAATCCCCATAGAGCGCTCGTAATCTGTACATCGGCTGCAGCATGGCACGTACGTGGCATGCATGCATTATTAATGGCTCATTTTCCGAAGAAGCGAGGGAAGTGTGTTGTTTATTAAGGAATCCCCCAAAATAGATGGGGGATGTGTCTTATTATTAATGGGTGTTCGGCAGAGCGGGAAATAAATTATAATTACGGAAAATATTAACCCTCGCAGTACAGATCAAGGGTGCGTATTTGTACCACACATATAGTGCAACACACATTGCCTATAGTGATGGGACGCCCTAGGCTTCTGATGAGTTAACATGTTCCATACTAGATTTTAAGATCCCCTTAGAGTTGACACAGGACCGACCGGCTTCCCATAGACAACCTATGGGTTAACCTGTTTCCTACTAGATTAAATACAATTCCAATAGAGATAACACAGGACCCACCAGGCTCTCATAGGCAATGTGTTAACATTGTATCATAATAATACACTGGTTATAACCGGTTCCCTACTAGATTTAGAAACCCCATAGAGTTAGTACAGGACCCACCAGGTTCCCGTAGGCGATGAGTTAAATAGGGGATAGGCACAGCTGGTACAGTAGGTTCATATCTTACGCTGATAGCTCGCCCAAGAGGGCAGTGTTCGTGTCTCGGCAGTGGCAGCGATAAGTGTTGGCGGCGGTAACCGGGGGAGTGCATAGTTGATGAATCTAACCTTTCCCAACGAACGAACACCTGGCAGCTAATGTGGATCGAAAAAGAGGGGAGGACTGCATGCGTTTCACTGTAAACTTCTCCTTCTCGTGATCGAAGAGTGCAAAGTAATTTTTTATTGTTATCTGCCCCATGTGCCAACAACACTGCTGCATTTTGCTTATTGACTTGGGAACTATTGCTATTTGACTGTTTCTAGCAGCCACCTTGCTACTAATTTGGATTGAAAAGAGAGTATTGCGTTTCTCCGAACTTCTCTATCCCTCTCCCACGTGATGGAAGAGTGCAAGTGTGTTTACAGTTTATAATTTTTTTTTTTCTTCCTCGCTGCGTGATGACATCGCTGCATTTGAGAGCGTTTGTTGACTTGGTAGCTGCGCTATTTGACTGTTTCTAGAAGACACCTTGCTATTAATGTGAACTTAAAGAGAGAGAACTGCATTTAATGGAACTTCCCATTTCGGTAATAATGTGTTTACAGTATTTTTTTTCTGCCTCACATGCCGACACTGACTTGGGAACCGTGCTATCTGACTGTTTCTAGCAGACACCTTGCTACTAATGTGCATTGAAAAGTGGGAGTACTAGTATTGCATTTCATGGAATTTCTCTTTGCCATGTGAGGACAGAGTGCAAGTGTGTTGACTGTATTTTCTTTATCTCTACCTTGCGTGATGACATTGCTGCATTTGAGAGCGTTTGTTGACTTGGTAGCTGCGCTATCTGACTGTTTATAGCAGACACCTTGCTACTTATGTGGATTGAAAATTGGGAATATTGCGTTTCACTTAACTTCTCTTTCCCATGTGTTGTAAGGGTAAAAGTGTATTTACTGTATTTTTCTTTTTTCCGCCTCTCGTGCTAAAATTATTTCTGGCTTTCAGAGTGAATGATGTAACCACATTTCATGGAACTTCTCTCTCTCTCTCTCTCTCTCCCACGTGGTGGAAGCTAGTGCTACTGTTTTTACAGTATTTTCCCTTTTCCGCCTCACATGCCGACACTACTGCTGCTTTTGAGAGTGTTCGTTGACTTGGTAGCTGCGCTATTTGACTGTTTATAGCAGCAGACACCTTGCATCTAATGTGGATTGAAAAAGTGGAATTGCATATCATGATGGTCCATCTTTTCTTCTCCTGACATGCCAACACTAGTGAAGTTGAAACTGGTTAGGGATTGTGTGATACATGTATATCTCAACTCTATGGTAAAGACTTAATAACTGTGTTTTGTGGTGTTTATTTTGTTCCTAACATACCAAGACTGTAGGAAGAAGGAAACTTCTTAATTAAACTTCTATTTACTTTTGTGTGCCAATGTGACTGCATTTGACATTCTTGACAGACATTGGAAATATGATCATGGCACTTTCATGCAAACATGATTTTTGTTGCCATTTTAGTAACTAATGATGGGGTGAAGATTTCCATAAGTGCTACAAGAAATAAAGTGTGAGAGATTTGCGGTTGTTGCCAATTTACCAATCTGTTTATTCCGCTAACATTAATCATCAGAAACCCTGGGAGATCAAACACAAGTGGATGTGCATGTGATCGATTAACGTAAACTCTCAACTCATTTGATGTAATGATTTTTGTAAAAGAAGTTTATAAGGTGGTTGAAGCTTGTCATAAGTGCTCCAAGAAATGATGTGGCAGAGAATTGCGGCTGTTGCCAATTTAGCGATCTGTTTATTCCGCTAACATTCATCATCAGAAACCCTGGGAGATCAACCACACATGGATGTGCATGTGATCGATTAATGTAAACTCTCAAGTCATTTGATGCAATGATTTTTGTTGCCATTTTAGTAAAGAAGTTTATAAGGTGGTTGAAGCTTTTCAGAAGTGCTACAAGAAATGATGTGGGAGAGAATTACGGTTGTTGCCAATTTTAGTGATCTGTTTATTCCGCTAAGATTAATCACCACACATGGATGTGCATGTGATTGATTAACGTAAACTCCGGACTCATTTGTCTGTTTTCCTCCGCATGTCACAATCTACTCTCTATTCCATAAATTTGAATGCGTAAGATGTTTATACCGGGACGTGCCGGCTTTGCCACTCGGTCATATTTGATAATTCTGTCAAGGCTTCATTTGAATATATGAGGTGTTTACATACAAGAAGATTACAGTGCAACAGTCGAATGGAAAGTGGAAGCCATTTTTGTTTTTTCTTTCCCCGACACATTAAAACTCTGAAGTGCTCTGTTCCATAAATTTGGAAGAAAGTGCCGGTTTGCCAATTGGCCATAATTCTCTCAAGACTCCATTTGAATGTATGAGGTGTTTACATGCAAGAAGATTGCAGTGCGACAGTCGAATTCATGGAAAGTGGAAGCCATTATTTGTTTTTCTTTCCCAGACAGATTAAAACTCTGAAGTGCTCTTTTGCTGCATAGCTTGCTTCTTCATTGTTCTCTTCTCAAGACACCAATATCACATGGGAGATATTTGATGAGATGATTACAGTGTGGCAGTATTTGGACAATGGAGTTCATTGATAACTTTATGTACCATCCAGATGCATGAACTAGAATTTATTACCTGACATTTTGTACTTTGACGTAATACTGTTAACAACACAATTTGGATATTTGACTTTTTTTAATGAAAGGATTGCAGTGCGACTTTACTTTGGAAAATGGAATTTATCAGAGATATTATTGTGTTGTTGCCTTTATACTTAATTGCTGGTTTGTTTGTGCAATGTTATTCCCTGAACACTTCATTCGAACAGTGATTTGGAAATGGAATTCTTGAGAGAGTCTCTTCTACCATTGCCTTAAAGACTCCATATTGTTCCAGCGATCGGTCATTATTTCAAAGAATAATCATGCTCACCAACTATGCCCTAGAACCACCGGTGGAGTCCACTCGGCTTAGAGAGCCGGTAAGTCAGGTCATTTATAACCAGAATCATGGTTATAATCAGCTACAACATTCTTTTTCTAGTAATATAATTATTTGTATTTTGTTCAATCTGATAAGCCAAGTAATACCACAATTTGATTTGATTTGATTTGATTTATTCATTTTTCATTTTCAACAATCTTATTGTACACAAAATTATACAAATGATAAAGAAATATATTCATTGAATATTACAAATTAAGCATGAATAACTGATAAATTGACTAACATAATAGTAACATAATAGTAATGGAGAAATACAACATATATATATATATATACATCTTTAAAAAAAAGTAAGGTCAATAATTCCACTAACTAATATTTATGGGACCATCATACAATAATACCCTTTAAATGTAAGTTTTGCTCTCTCCACTTCTTTTTTTAATCACTTTGCAATCTACTGAAGATAACAAATTTAGTTTTGATGAATTACATAATCACTACTGTGTAGTGTATATTTTACTGTCCATCATATTCAGAGATTTGGCTGTGAAACAAAATGAGAGTAGAATAAACAACATATGGGATATTTTAACCTGATCAGGACCATTTGATTTGAAACTTAATGCATTCTCCAAAATTCAATCTAGCGCCCCATTTCATAAAACGTTTCCAATTGTTGTTAATGTCTGATTATTGTAACTACATTGCCAACTACTAATCAACAGGAATCATTAGAGCTGTTGCCATGGTAGTTGGAATAATTAGACATTTGCAACAGTTGGAAACATTCTGTGAAACAGGGCCCAGAATAGGTAAATACTGATGTATTACATAATCATCGCTCAATCAGTGCAGATTTTCTTGTATTGTTTGTTGTGTGCAGTGACTTGGTTACAAGAGAACATATGGCATCTGTACGTAATCAAGACGTGAGATTTTAATACACGCAATAGCATAAAGTTCAGATTTCTGAGTTACAAATTCATCTTTTAATTAGATTCATGTACACGTTAATCATGCATGAAGATGCGAATATGCATGTGTTTTTTAAAAAAGATATGTCTGTTTGTTTTGAAATATGTATGTGTATATAATGATATCTAATTGTATTTTACGACCAGATTTTTAAATTAAACAAAGTACAATTATGCGAAGACTTCATGATGACATGGAATATACTGAAGATACCATTGTATATGCAATAAAAAAAAAGCAAAGCATATCTGATTTATTTAGATTCATCTGTATATACTTTGTAGATGGCCCCTTATTACATAAGACTATAAGCTCTTCTGAATAATCCAGATTTCTCATTAAATAAAAATAAACATTATGCAAGAAAAAATAGGAAATGTACTAAAAAAGAAGGGCTTATCCACAGCTACAGTACATAGAGCTTATTATGTCTTATTAATGCAAATATTTTAATTAATTAATGTCTAATACCTTCATGTTTATATGCATAAACATCCTAATGTGTGTGTATATAATGTAACAATGAAGGTAGGCAGCTAATTACATAAGAATGAGAGTCAATATAGGGCCTAAATTCTCGATCCTAGCAGAATCTTCTACAGAGGCTGGATAACCCAGATTTCCTAATTAAGTCTAATAATTATAATTATGCCAATGCATGGTTTTAATGCCAGCACGGTTGGCAATGTATGAAATATACTGTGATGTATGCAGTTCTTCTTAATTGGATTCATTATGCTTAGGTGTGGATAAGAGATATTGGGTGTCGGGAATAGAAGAGAGTGTGCAATTACATAAGCTTGTATTTTTGTCCTTGTATGCAAATCCTCTCATCATTAAAGTCATTAAATGCCAAGTTCTGAGTGTGTGATTAGATTATGTATAAAGAAACTGGGAAGATAATTAACACATTGCAAATGGGAGTCTGGTGGGTTGTTTGTAATAACTCTGTGGGGTTTACAAAATCTAGTAGGGAACAGGTTAAGTACAGATTTATGTAACAGTATAAATCAACTGCGATACATCATACATATTTTATATACAGACAAATATATCTATAAAGACTGCCTGAGGAAGAAATAACAAACATGTTCTTCATGAGCAGGTGGTTTTTATATAGATAGGTTCATTTAGATAATGACATGTTAACTGCTTTCTAAGTATAGCAAGAATATCAGCGTATAATATAGAGAGGTGTTCTTTGTACAGGGTATTCTCTAGAGCAAATGTAACTGTTATCTTAATTAAAGCAGTGAAAGGCCATGAGGTGGGCGTGAAGTGGGCTCGAAAGAACATACAAGATGCACAATGTACATATTGTACATTACGATTGTAATGATATTCTCACTGCATATTAGTATTTGCTTTGGATATGTTTCAATATGGTTGTTAATAATACTTCCATGATAGAACATTCCATCATAGTACTGCAATGTGCTCCACCATGGTTTAGAATACAGTTTTATGATATAATCTCTGCACCATATTTGTTTGAATTTGTAATTATGTTTCAGTATGGTTATAAATGGTGGATAATAATATGGTTTTATGATAGAATCTCTGCATCATTTTACCTTAAATGTGTTTCAGACAACATGAATTCATGTGCACATTCGATGAGAAGTTGTACAAAGAGGGGTGAGGGTTATAAGAATCCATGTATGTGAATACATGTTTGTGTACAATAGTGTATGGGGATGCGCTATGCTAATAACTTTATTGGGTTGAGTGGATACAATATCGTCTTGTCTGATTGCATGGGTTTCATTTTCTACTTAGATATCCAGCCAACCTTGCCTTATAAGACAAATACGTTGGGACTGTATAAATGATTCAACCTTTAGAAACAATAATAAAAAGTAAAGAATAGTGTACTTAGGCTAGGATGACTGAAGGGTTAATATTTGATATTAAGGGAAATTTAGGACATAATAAGAGCTGTTGTTGTAATTACAGCTACATGAAAATCAAATAATTATAATATAATATACTCGATATATATAGCGCATAATATGATTGATAATCATCTCTAAGCACTTTACAATGATATTATTACCCCAGTCATAGGATACAATGCAAATCAGCACACATTGTGTGCACCATCTCCACTCCCTGGGGAGCATTCCTTCCAAGCAGCTCATGGGCATTGAGAAGATCATTCACATAAAGGATTTCACCTCCTACCTCCTGTTCAAATGATCAGAATGTTTGACTATTTTGAAAATGCTTGAAAGAGAATGTTTTGTATCATTGTTGTTGATTTCCCAACCATAAAAGAGTGAGATTTCCAATTAATCAATGACTACAATTATTTGCATCATATTAGAGATTTTGAAACTAACAAGCTTAAAGGTGGAATTATAGATGAAATAGATAGGTTTGCTAGCATTAATAACTACTCCCAACCATAAACGAGAAAGAATTGAGATTGATTGATTGATCACAACTATAGGATCTCATAAGATAGTTGGCAAGTAATGGGCCTTAGAAATGGTTAATCATCATCTTTAAATGGGTCTTTGCATTATTTGCATCATATTAGAGAGTTGGAAACTAATGGGCCTAAAGGTGGAATTATAGATGAAATCAATAGGTTTGCTAGCATTCATAACTACTCCCAACTAACTATAAACGAGAAAGAATTATGATTGATTGATTGATCGCAACTAGGATCTCATATAAGATAGTTGGCAAGTAATGGGCCTTAGAAATGGTTTATCATCGTCTTTGGATGGGTCTTTCTTGTCTTTAAGAGCGTATAGTATGCCCATTACCCCTGTCTTAATGTCCCGAGGAACGGTTATGAGTCTGCTCATAAAGACACTGAAGGCTATTTGGGAGCACATATATGTGACCGGCTATAGCAAAACCCGGCACTTGTCGGTAATTCATGTTTTGAAGAAATGGTCATTTTAAGTTCACACAATGTGTGTAAAAGACCTATATGATTGTAAAATTGAAACAATCGTATCTTCGTCAATTATTGACCAATTAGTTAGAACAAATCATCAAATGAAAGCTTGTAATGAGGCCTTTGTAATGGTATGAAAATCTACAGTTTGATTTTTACCGACAAGTGCCGGGTTTTGCTATTTGGGAGCACATATGTAATCAGGTTACCTAAAGGGATTGGGATTTGGCTCTTAGCTCTTTGTATGTCAACGAAACATGTGGAAAATCTTATTTGAACATAATTTAATGTTATTGAAATAAAGATATTACTCTGTGTTTTTATAACCAGATTTATGTTTCAGAAACAAACAAATTATCATGTTTATTTTTAAAATAAAGATTTAGGATTACAAAACTGTGCATTGTTTCTAAATATGAAACTTAAATAAAAATTGAGCAAAGAAAATCAGGCTTCCCGTTGATCATTTTTCATTTATATATGATATATACTTCACGAAATGCAGTTCTGTAATATTATCTTACTTCATTTACCCCCCCCCCCCCCCAAAAAAAAAAAAAAAAACGAAACAAAACAGCACCAATGGTCAAATTTGAAGGCAACTCAACACAGATTGTTTTACACAGCTTGGTTTTCTATTGCTTTCTTTGAAGAAAAAATGCAGCAACAGCAAAAAGATTCCCATCTCCATCTTCTTGTTAATATAATTATGAAAGCTATTCATTTGTAAGATATTCTCCAGAGACCCCAGTTTGATTATTTTTCAGGACCAGTCCTCCATGGGTTAATGTTACAGACCCATCTAAGGCCTCTGGGTAGTCTTGGATCAATTTGGTTATTACTTCTGCGTGACCTTTCTCTTGAGTGATGGCGATTCTATTTAAGAAGAAATTCAATTACTGAATGCCCTTTAAAATAATGTTGGTTATCACACTTCAAAGGCTATTGCTGAAATTCATATAATATTTTCATATAGTCCGTTCTACGTGTGATCATTAAAGGGACTTAGTAACATTGTCCAAATCCTCAAAATAAAATTTTAATTCTAGCGGTTCCCTTATACCTTGTTGTATTCGTATTAACAATAAAATCATGGGACCGGTTTCGGTTTTTCAAATTTCCCTTTCGTTACAAAGATATGTATAATTGAAGTATTCAGATAAGAAAAACTCCGGGCAAGTTTTTCTTCTATGTACAAAGTGAGTGCAGTGAGTTACTGAATATCACTTTGCATTTTCACTCATTACTTGGCCATACAATGTCCATTTGACTTGAAATTTTCACACAATACCCTGTGGACATATAAGATAACAACAATATACATTGCATCAACCATTCATCACTTTTTGAACATGTCAACAAAGTTACTAGATCCCTTTAATGCACTTACAGGTGATATTTCACGAAAAGACTTGCAAAAGAAAATAGTTTACCATTAATGAGGCAAGAGTAGTTCAACTTCTTAACTCTCCCAAATCTGCAAATTCATGCAAGTCTCTTAATTATTTGGTTTACAATTTTAGTTTGTTTCATGCAAGTTTGTACAAGTGCTGATAGTCCAAAGTTGTGAAGGAACGTTATAATCTGTGTTGGCTTTTGTTTTTGTTACAAATCTGATAAACTTATATAATTTAAATCATAATTTCTACATGAGTGAACTATTTTATAAAACCAGGAAACGGTTTTCTTGTGTTCGTTTGTTTGTGCATAATTTAATAACATTTCTGAGCGAAAATGTGATGATTAAATGACCACAAGTGACCACAAACCTGCCACTGGTTTGCAAAGTAAATACCTTGAAAACTTGTGTGTGCTTTGAAGACTGACCACCTGTTGGCAAGACAAACACTGCCCTCTCATGTCAATCCAAATAAATGTCAGAGAAAAGTGACCGATCATGGATATTTTTTCTTGTATTAACTTACATTTGTATCCACACCTTTAACATTTCTCATATCTACTCTCTTTACATCCTATTTCTTCTTCTTCCTTTTTTTTCTTCACCTCTTCTTCTTCTTCTTCTTCTCATTATTCTTTCCCTTTCCAATTTCCTTCTCTTTCTCCTCCATCTTATCTGTCTTTTGCTTTCTCTCTTCTCCCTGTTTTTGAACCAAATAGACAGTATGATATGATCAGGTACAAAATAAGATTTTGGTTGATCATTTGATTATTTCAGAAAAAGTTTAACATTGCATAAAGCGGCCTTGTTCTTTTCATACCCATAATTAGATCCCGACTTGAAAAGGCTCTTGTTGCAAATTTTAACCACTTAGAGAAGAAAAAAACATTACAAGATGATTGTGAATTATTCATACAATGTTCCTATTAGTAACAACTTAGCAGAATAATGCACATTACTTGAGGAAAGTTCCTATTATTACTCTTTAAATCATATTCCGTAGCATGATAATGCCTGCAATTGAAATAGGAGTGAATGAGAAATCCAATTTTCCGGTACCCGAAGGCAATTTCTTTATCGAATTTAGCAATCTAGTAACGCTAGCTGCGCTGGTACTTACCCCTTCTTACCCATACCCTCAGGCTTATTGCACAAAGAGCCTTCAATATATTCCACTCGGAGTGGACAAATTATAGATATATATATATTGGAGAATATATAATATATTTTTGTTGCTCACTTTGTTTACTGGCTGTTTTCTGCCTCCTTCATTAGGGTAAAAGTCGCTTGATGTCATTTCCCAGTCTGTAGTCTCTATCTTCAGGCACTTTCCAACTTTCTTTATAATTGAAGATATCCGATAAAGTCAAGGTTATAATGTAGCTTGTTTATTATGCTGATTGTACTTGTTTTTGTATTTGTATACAGGGTACATCTGCAAGCATTTAAACACAAAAGGAATCTGCCTACCCTCATTTTTTATTTGAAAAAGAAATAAATAAGTAAAATATAAAATTGTTTATAAATTTAAAAAACTATTAATAATTAAAAATGGATACTGTAATGTCAATTCCATTGAAATTTAAGTGATGAACAAAATAATGGTAAAACATTCAAGACTAGTAAGTTATACTGATCAATAGCACTAATTGTTTAAAAAAAGGAGTATTCAATCATGTAATCAAATGGATTGATAATTCTTTTACAAATATTATATCTAGTGTCATTAGAAGATCCACAAATTATTCTAATTATAATTGTAACTAGTGTAAAAAGATCAGTGGCTTAGCGTGGCTGGATTGATGGTTGGGGGGGGGGGGGGGGGGGGGGCGGTGAATGAATGGGGGTTCGCTTTCTTTATTTTTCAATTTTTGTTTGTTTGTATTACTGTCTACTATTGAATAGTAGTACAAATCCTGAAAGATCCCATAGCTCTCTTTAATACTCAATATCCACAAAAAAGTGGGCTCAAAGCACATGATACACTTTGTTGACATCAGTTGTGAAGTAGGGTCTGCTTCCAGAGACTAATCCGGTAATACCAGTAGCAGTAGGAGTAGTAGGAGTAACCTGGTAAAACCAGCCCCCTGTATAGGCAGCCTTGCCATCCCTATCGCATCGCATGCATCATGCAGTAGTGCACACCACCTCTACCTGGCTTCGGCTATCGCATACATGTGCAGCTACTAGGCGGAGTGTGCACTCACAAAAACACACAAACACAAGTGTGCACACCCACACACACAGATGCTCTCTAACACACACATACACTCTCACATGCACATACACACACCACACTCCTGCATGCACAAACAGGTATAACATACAAACACACAGACACACACACACACACAGACACATGCTCACACATTGGAGAGTACACACACACACACATCCACACATACACAATCTTACACCTACGCACATCCAAACATAGTTTTACATTCACACACATCTACACACTCATTGAAGAATACATGTACACAAATACACAGCATGCACACACACAGATCCACACACAAATGTACACACAAACGATTCCATTCATTCATCCTGGCCCGTACACACATGTACATCACCTCATTGGAAGTGCATCACCTGCGAACCACACTGCACCACTCCGCATCTTGGGATCACCTAACTCTCTCTCCCCGTCTCACCCCTGGAGCATAGTGGAGTATACAGCAGTATCTCTCTCGCCGTTCAACGATTACTACCCATCTACTACCCATCCTTGTTTACCCCGCTGCACCGCACCACTCTCTCTACTCAGGGGGAGAGGAAGAAGGAGAGAAGGTGAAAGAGAGAGGGGGAAACGCTTGTGTGTAACCTTGGTGTTATCCCACGCATGGCACGACATGAACGTAACGTGAACGGTGAACACGGAAGCTCTTGCTAGGCTGCCGGCTACTACTACAATACTACTACATCAGTATGCATACCTAGGCCTGCATTATTCAAGATGCACCATATACACGCTGATATGTTTACCTGTGCCGTACTGTACTGCACTGCATGTACTCTGTCATCAGCCTTTCCGATGGGAAATCAGTTACTTTAATGTGACATGGGATGCTGGGTGCATGGTTTTGTGTTCTAAGCGGAACCGACGGAGCAAGGATATCCCGTGATGGTCCAGGAGACATTTGATCAACGCACCTGCGCACCTTAGGGATTACCTGGCCCCCCTACACGCCTACACTCTGGAGGAACATACATCTACCTATGATGGAAACTTACAAGTATACCTCTGTTTTTGTTTCATCATATTGGCAGCTGCTTAAAAATGGAACGGTATTTTAATTTCTTGTTTTCTTTATGAGTCAGGATAACGAAATACCTTAAATTTTGTTTCTGCATTTATTGTGACCCATTAACTCGGTGATCATTGAAACTATATACTGGAACGCAGAGGGTTATTTTTCTTAGTGATTACTTTACACCTCTGAATTATTCTTGATAATTGTCATGACTATTATACCATAACAAGGAGGGATAAATTTCCGCAGTGATCGCCTCAATTATACCGGAATAGCCCGCGACTTATTCTCCACGATTGTTGCCGACTGTCATGGAAACTGATGGCTAACCCGGCCACCGTCCGGGCGGCGCAGGCTCGTCGAAGCCGCTCGCCGTCGCCCATCGCCAAGAGACAAACGTACACGACGATGCACCTGGGGTCGCTGTGCTGCGGAACACGCCCCCCTCGGAGGTACCCCCCCTTTGAGACCCGCCCCACCATCAGCATGGACGAACTAGAGATGCAGCTCACATCCATGGATTTAGAGGTATTAACACAATGCCTACGGAAACCTGGTTGGCTATGCACAAAGTCTTTGGTCAACACAATTTCTATTTTCTTTTTTTTTTAAAGAGAAGTTTTGATACTGGAATCGTTTAATCCCCATTCATGGAGTAAGATGTATTAATACTTCAAGTGCCAAATTGATATTGCAAGAAATCACCTGAGCCAGTTCTGTATTAAGACTAAAGTATGTGAATAGTTTTATCCATATTCATGGAGTCAGATGTATTAATCCTTTGCCGACGGGAACCTGGTCGGCTATGCACAAAGTTTATGGGGATTTCAGAATCTGGAAGGGGATGGGTTAACACACCGAGTGCCAAATTGAAATTGCAAGAAATCCATTGACCCAATTCTGTAAGACAGGTTTGCATGAATAGTTTAATCCCCAATCACGGAGTAGGAGTTAATAGATTGTTGTATTCCAAATTAAAGGTAGTTCTGATTTGTAAATGAGACACGCGGTGCCATCTTGCGAACATGTTGCGCATGGTGTGGAATACACACTGGCTCAGTGTTATGCAGTGCGCACAAACTAACCTGGTTCAAAATGGCGATCCGTGGTGTAGCATCCCCATGCATTACAATCGTTAAATTGCAAGAATCAATTAGCTGACCCAGTTCTTTGCAATAAGTTCACATGAATAGCCTAATTCTTTCATTCATGCAATGAATGGAGCATAACAGCATACTATTATATGATGACACACGCGGTACCCCGGGGTACCGTTGTACCCAGGGGTACCGCGTTGTGTAGCGCCATCTTGCGTCCAACTGTACCGCAGCTATTGCGTTGTGCATGCAGTGCAGCGCGCGATTGTATGCACGCTATACCCACAGTACAGCCCTAAAAATTAAATAAATAATTAAACAAAATGGCGGATTTTCGTCTGGTACCCCGGGGTACCGTTTACGTCATCATATGACATTGATAAGTGTGTGTATATATTGGCTATGGGATACAATGTAAGTGGTCACTATAAAGAGTTGACTGCTATAGAGAGGTGCTACTAATGCAGGTTTTTACTGTATTGTGATTTATTAGATAAACTTGAATATAGCACATAATAGTTTCAATTGCTTCAATCCATTGACAGAAGCATTCAGGTCTTAGGAACAAATGTAGCTTCACATATTAACCTTTACTTGCCTCATCATATGTGACCCGCTATAGCAAAACCCAGCACTTGTCTGTAATTCATGTTTTGAAGAAATGGGCATTTTAAGTTCACACAATGTGTGCAAAATCATATCTTCGTCAGTTATTGACTAATTAGTTAGAACAAAGCATCAAATGTAAGCTTGTGATGAGGCTTTTTCAATGGTTTGAAAATTTTGATTTTTACCGATAAGTGCCGGCTATAGCAAAACCCTGCACTTGTCGGTAAAAAATCAAAATGTAGATTTTCATACCATTAGAACGGCCTCATCACAAGCTTTCATTTGATGCTTTGTTCTAACAAATTGGTCAATAATTGGAGAAGATATGATTGTTTCAATTTTACAATTATGAGGCTTTGACACACATTATGTGAACTTAAAATGCTTAAAATTTCTTCAAAACATGAATTACAGACATTTGCAGGGTTTTGCTATTATTTTATCAAAGTGCAGCACTTTTCTTATTATAGTTTATTGGATTAACATGAATAAAGCAGCCAAAGGATTATCAACATCATCCCATACATATGTATTGTTCACTCTTATGTTACAACGTTCGTGAATTTTAAAATTCTTAACCCGTTGCTTACAGGAACCGGGTTGGCTATGTACAAAGTCTATGGGGATTTTAGAATCTCAAAGTGAATGGGTTAAGTGTGTGCAATATGCTACAATTTTATATGGTAAACGCGAACGTGGTAATAGAAGCAAATCAGAGAAATCGAAGACACTCATTACTGCTAGTACATCCCTGTCCCTTTAATTCAGTCGTTTTAAAACCAGTTTGACCTTTTCCAGATCATTGGGAATGGAGTAGGCACTACATGTGTCAAGTTATCTATTTCAATGCTATGTATTATTCAAACCATTCTTGTTTTTCTTGTATTAACCCGTCCAGGACTGATAGAACTGTTATAACATGTATTCTCCATTTACCCAGGCTGCCCAAGTATTTTTAGAACCAGTCATGAAGGGTTTAGGGTATGTATTTAAATGCCATGTAGTACATTCAAATTGTACTTCTTCTACTTGTGTTAAGAGTATCATTTTGAATGCAATTTACATTCAAACTGTTCTTCTTTTCTTGGCTATCCGTCAGAAATATCTTTCGATCTGACCGAAGCGTTTCTGATTGACATAACCCCTTGAAAACAATCCACTGACCTGACATTGTTTAACATCTCTCATGAAAGCAGGGGGGAAATTGATATGGAAGGAAAGTGGGGGTATCATGTTTCAATGGAGTACACTTCCCATCTTGAGATCGTCAGTTTAGAGGGAGAAGGACACTAAGTCACTTGTTGTACTTCGGGGATAATCCTGTTTAAAGATTCCGCGGCGCCTTGTAGAAACCCAAAGTAACTATTTAAAAAATTGTTGATAGACATTCCCCAAATTTATATATGATAGTACCGGAAAAATATGTTATCACATAAGGGAGGCTCTGAACTACAAGATGGTATATGTAGAATTCAGTTTAGTCAAAAACAGCGAATCAACATCCTTTTCACTCTCACCGGACAGGTTGTAGAAAAGATGCATTTCGGCGAGCGAGAGGAGAGGAGGAAAAAAAACTTCTCGTACCTTGACACGATAGAAAGTGGAAACCCCTTTTCCTGTTTTCGCATGCATATATGAAAGAGGCAAATGGAAACGTGCCCTGAGCATATGTAAGATGAAAGATATTTGAAGAGGTGTGATAATGAAATGTCAAATCATAAGATTGAGAGGGAGATTCAGAGACAGGGACAGGTTGATATAGAAATGAAAGAGAGAGGTGGTGTGCATGAGGGATGAGGGAGGGGGGGGGGTGAGAATGTTGGAAGACAGATACATTTATAGAGGAGAGTAAAAGAGGAGAGATAGAAAGAGATGGAGAATGATCATAAACAAACTAAAAGAAGGAGGAGAAACACAAATTGATAGAGGAGAGTAAGGGGGAAGTAAAAAGGTAAAGTTGAAAAAGGGATGGTAACTCTAGATATACAGCTATATGTTGGATCAGTTGATATTTAAAACAAATGTAAAACATTTGTAGATTGATATAAGAGAATTATATATGTTCATTTAGATAGGTAGAGAGACAGGGTAGATAAGTAAGTATATAGATAGATAGATAAGATAGATAGATAGATAGATAGATAGATAGATAGATAGATAGATAGATAGATAGATAGATAGATAGATAGATAGATAGATAGATAGATAGATAGATAGATAGATAGATAGATAGATAGATAGATAGATAGATAGATAGATAGATAGATAGATAGATAGATAGATAGATAGATAGATAGATAGATAGTAAGTAAGTAAGTAAGTATAAGAACTTTCTAAGTTATACAGGCTGTTTCGCCTTTTGAGGCTCTTCAGTAACTAATCTTGCAGTACAGTGGAGAACATATATAAACCCAGATAGATAGATAGATAGATATATTGATAGATAGAAAGAGGAAAAAAGGAGGTGGGAGGTATAAACAAAAAGTTAAAATGGAAAGGGTACAAGGAGGAAGGAAGGACTTTCCATTGATGTATACTGTATCCTCTGAGGCTGAGTGAAAATCAATCACATTCTTACTAGGAGGATCTGACTGCATCAGTCCTTGGGAGGTATTTCATATTGGAAGATGCTCAACCTCTATAGCCTCTCTAAAGGCTGATAGCTTTATATGTTTCACTCATATACCATATAGCAGTGCTTTCAGTTACTTACAAAAACAGCCCCAAACCACTTCTGAAACCTCTCACACAAACCTTTAATCCTTTAATGGTCAACTGTTATCGGTTAACCTTTCATTAGTGTTGTTGTTTTCGTATGAACATATGGCAATACCAATGAGTTGGTCTATTTTCCATCGATAATGTACAATTGGAGGCATTTTCCTTAATATTTTAACATAATATAGATAGAAACATGGTTATGCTGAAGTGAATTATGCTGTAATAATTGTAAGTTCTAACTTGTGCTTCTGCAGGCAATTAGAAAATAATTGTGGTTTTTCTCTTTAATGTTATCAATAATGTTCATGAATCAAAACATTTAAACAAATATTCTTTGTTTAGGGCAACCCAATTCTAATTGTTTACCCCTACATTTCGGAATAACTTTATTTTTACTGGCTTGCCAGGGTCACTTGGGGGAAAAAATGTATTCCTATCATTTATTGAGAACAAATATAGACTATTCACTGTTTCAATTACTTTCAATATCGAGTAACATGTATCTCGATTCCAATTTCAGATTGGAATTTAATTTTCCGTGCATAATTCATAGCCACAGAAATACCATATCTATTTTAATTGTGAAGAGATTCAAACAGTATGATAACTTTCCGAAACTGTTATATTCTGCGATGTGAATAAAAATACAAATTGAAAGAAAACTGATACAGAATCAATAGAGAAGCATATATGCAATTTTGAACAAAGAATGTGAAATCTACACTGGAGATGCATGGCTCTGTACTAAGGGAGGAACACGTGTTCATGTGTATTACGTATATGGGTGGGTAGCAGGTGGGAATAGTAAATTAAGACATTATGTCTTGCCAATGGCCAGGCGAGAACTATATACCTTAATTTCCATAATATTACACGACTCGTACGCAAGAACCCGAGAGCTGGGAGGACTGTGCAAGATCTCTATAATTATATGCCTTAATTTGCATATGCATCACCGCAATCATAGGCATGATTACAAGTATGCCTGAATTTTGATACATACTTGAAGGCAAAAAAAAGCCCATATGGCTTTAAAACTTGAATTCATTACCCTTTTTAGAGTCGGGAAACAATGTAAGCCTTTATTTCATAGATTTGTTATTCAAGAACTATGCCCATATTTATATACATTACATGACTCGTAGACAAGGACTCTCTCTATATGCCTTCATTTGAAAATATTACTTAAGAAGACATAATAAAATGTTTGTAATTAATATTTCCATTTTCAAAGAGCTTATATGCCTAAATTTCAAGACATGTGACTAGTGGGCAGGAACTGTACATTGCTTAATTTGTAAATATATATGATTTGTGAGATTCTGCAATTCAGTGAATGGCCCTTTACATATGATATATATATATCGGCTGACTCGTAGTCATAATACACTGGGTGATTTCAAGTATGGTGTTTGGGGTTGGTGTTAGTGCTTATTAAACACTATCACCGGCCTTAGGCACCATATTTGAGATGACTTCGTGTTAGGATGGTATACAGTGACATTGGGGGATTTTAAATATGGCGCCTAAGGCCGGTGTTAGTGTTTAATAAGCACTAACGCCAACCCCAAACACCATACTTGAAAGCACCCAATACTTGCCTTAATTTGCATATGTATATCAGCTTAGTTATAGGAAAGATACAATGTATGCCTTCATTTTCATGACTTGTATTTAAGAACTGTATGCATTGATTTGCATTTATCACCTTAATATCAGAAATTATAAAATGTACATATATATATATATATGTTTTAATTTTCATAACCCATATTCAAGAACTATATGTGCCTGAATTTGCATAAAAAGTGGGTATGATACAATGTATGTCTTAATTTCCATGACTCATATTCAAGAACTACACATGTGTCTCGGGTTTCCATCTATGGCACTATATGATTCGTAAACTGCATTAGTATGCATGGAGTCTGACTGGGAGGGTGTTTTGCCGGCAAATTAATCTCCTTGGCATTAATTTCCTGCATTTGCCACTTCTTCGCAATCTTCAGTAGATAACGGTCCAGTGAGCCGGAGACCTGTATGTTTTCACGGTTCATTAATTCAGCTGCAAGTGCAATCAGGAGTTCATCGAGAGAAATAAGCAGAGAATCTAATAGAAATTAAAGAAAGTTTCCTTATTAGAAGAAGAGATTTAACAATTCATTTAATTTGTTTAAGTTTCTTCGCTATCTGCAGTATAGATAATGGTCCGGTTAGCGTGTATGTTTTCAAGGTACATTAATTCAGCTGCGGGAGTCATGCTGAGTTCAGCGTGCATGAAATTAGGAAAGTATCTTGAACCAATTGTTCACGTTCTTTTATTTAGGAATACGTAGAAATCTGTTTGAATCCTTCGCTATCTCTGGTAGATAATAGTACGGTAAGCAGGAGATGTCTACGCTTTAATGGAAAATATATAACATTGTGGGTGTCATGCTGAGTTAGTGTGCATGAAGTCAGAAAAGAATCCCCCAAAAGCCCAAATGAGACTTTCTACCATGACGAAAAATAAAGAATCTTTGACAATCCCTAAGAAAAATACAATGCTTAAGTTCTTTGCAATCTACTTTAGATAACGGTCCTGTAAGCAGGGGACGTGTATGTGCTCATGGTACGTTCATTCAGTCGCGTATGTCATGCTGTGTTAGTGCATGAAATAAGAAAAGAATCTCAAATCAGCCAAATAGAGTGAGTTTCCAAATTAGAAGATGATGTAGAACGATACCAAGAATATTTTTGTGAACTCTTGACTATCTTTGGTAGATAGCGTCTGGTAATCAAGAGATGTTTATGTATTCATGTTTTCATGTTGATACATGGTATTTTTAGCAATACATATCATTTTTTTTAAATCGCATCGTTATCTTTGGTAGATATCCATTCAGAAAGCAAGAGACCTATATGTTTTCATGGTTTGTTAATTGTATTGTGGATCCCGTACTGAGTTCAGTGTGCATGAAATTAAGAAAGAGACTTTGAAGGTAGAAAATCCTCAACAGTCCATAGAAAATGTCTTAAATTCTTTGCTGTATCTAAGGTAGATAACGGTCCAGTAAGAAAGGGGACGTGTATGTTTTCATGGGTCATTAATTCAGTTGCGGAAGCCATGCTGAGATCAGTGTGCATGGAATTAGAAAAGAATCTCAGCCAAGCCCCCCAAAAGATTTTTCCACATTTGAAGATGATATCTATAGTCTTTGACAAATCCCCCCAAATTATTTAAATTCCTTGACGTCTGTGTGCATGAAATTAGAAAAGAATGTTGAGGGCATGTATTTTTTATACAGTGCAAGAACATTTTGGTATCATCATTAGCTAGGACTTGTCTTCAATTATTGGAAGCATTAAAAAATGAATCAAAATATGAATATTTCTTTTCATAAAATTGTTTTGCAATGTAGTTCAATGATATTTGCGATAACAATTTCATATTGTCATTAACTAAGACTTGTTTTTTGGTAATTGTATACATTAAATATGAAACCTCAATGGAAAATTGCTTTTCACAAACTTGTTTTGCAATGTAATTTGGCCTGTCAATTGTCTTTGAAATTATGCAATAACAATTTCATATCAGCATTAACTAGGACTTGTTTTTAATCAAAACGCCACACCAGACGATGAATTTTCCTGAGTAACTTTATGCCAGTGATTGATCCGCTGTATCCGCTTGCGCTGCCCAGCGAAATTGATTGTCGTACGAGTACAAAGACCCGCGAAACGTCGATCTTCATTCACAAAGACGCTGTCAAGGGCAACCGTTTACGCTCTCTCGGAAACGTGCTCCTAATTGGTGCCCATTGAGAAAATTAGTTTATCGTTAAATGCTTTACAACAGGTGAATGGCGGTCACTTATGCCATTTAATATACAGTGATCAATCATATACTATACCTTTCACAACAATATTGACCCATTTAGCGAGTTATTGTTGAATGCTTTGCACACTTCATTGATGCTCATTTGTTTGTGCGCCTGCACATATGTACATGTATGTGGGTAAATAATATATTTAAGTGACCATACATATTATGTATTTGTACAACAGTATGTATGCACAACACACAATACTCTATGTGGGCATGCTCACTTTTTAAATACTAAGTGCATGTTTATGTTTGTATACTATAAACAACATAGAAATGTGATATTCATACACACACACACATGCACACGGACATCCTCACACACACATGCATTCACCCACATGCAGGCACACAAACTTCTTTGCGATGATAATTTTTTGCTTATTTGTTGCAATACAGCATGAATCGTTCATACAAACTCCAAAAACCACAAGGAATATAATCTGACATAGAATCCAGCTATCTGCATGCCTATGCATACACAAATTCATGCATACACGTGCCTGTCGTATAAAGTGTCAACATTCAGCAAGAAGAAAAAAGCTGCATCCTCGTATTTGCGAAGTGTGCTCAAGCGATGAATACGTATAATGAATTACAAGCCGGGTGAAGTAAGCGCAAACATTCCATAAGCGTGCCGTTGCATGCGCACACGTAAGAAACGAAAGGAATGAGGAAAACTTTTGACAGCCGCACGGCAACGCAGCGCAACGTGCCCCTTGAAACTCGATCTCGGCGAGAAATTGTGAAATTAATTTACGGGCCGCGTGTCTAGATTCAGCTGCTACCCCCAAGGACCCCCGCGCAAGCTCTCCCCCGTTACCCCTCAATCAATAAACTAATTGACCCTAATCCCCCAGGAATGGTAGCGGCCATACCCACCAAAGAAGTACTCAGTCTTCGAGCTCTAAAATCAAACATTTCTAGATTATGTTGCCTCAAAATGTAATCTTTGTTTGAGGGATTGCTAAGTTTAGAACCAAATTGCTTTAGGTTGGCTTAAATCTGACGTTTTATCAAGTTTGACAAATCGTAGGTTGTGCATGGCTTTTATCTAGTTATATTCACATAAGTTTATGTATATGCACAGTTTTACCAAAATTGTGCATAGAAATTCACATCTGTAGCTAGGGGGCAAATATTATTAATCCATATTTTGTCACATTTATTTGACTGATCATGGCGTAGAAAGTTAGGAAAGAGGGGAAATGGCACTTATTTTCAAACGGTTCGCTCATTGATTATAAATTGAGTCGAATTTGGTATGATTGTGAAGGTAATCTTGTACTTAACAAGCCTCGAGAAATTCAGATTTTTTGAATTTTTTAAAATATTTTAAAATCGAAATTGAAAATGAGAAAAATTCACCCTCCAAACCAGGCCCAAATTCACTCCGATCTCGCCGCTTAGGTCGATGACGTGTGACGAGGGGGTGAATTCTCTGCTATATCGCGGTATACATCAGTTTGCGTGCATTATTTTGTTTACAACGTCCATCGCTCGCTCGTTTTGCAACATCGGAAATGAAGAAACAAAAATCTAGAATTGCCCAATGTTAGTGTAAAAGTAGATATTTTACCGTATGAGTGGTTATTTTCCCAAAATTAGAGATTTGTTTGACAAATTGAGAGACGCAAATTGAACGTGCCTCGAAAAAAGAAATGCCCGTCAGTTGAATGATACGAACACGCACTAGAGTTTCAGGGGCACCGCTCCGCGAGACAGGCTGTGCTCTATAGCTATACCTAGCTAGCTGCACGCCAACTGCCATGACTGCCTTGTAAGTAATTGCACTTTTAAAATGCTCCGAAAAGGAACGAAAATGCAAGATTATTACGATCACACCTATTCTAGACTATCTCTTATTTTACTTACATGTTTGTAGGGCATTTAAAACAAAATACGAGAACAATTACCTGCAAAAACAGCTGATAATAGTGCACTTTACGCGAGCTGAATTGAAGCGAGCTACATACACTGCACTAGCCGCTATTATATTGCATGCATTGTCCACCGCATATGCGCACGGTCGAGGCTCTCCACGTATCATGCATGCTGCCGGCGAGTATGATTCAACTCGCAGACTATGTGATTTATTTACCTATTTTTACTTTATCAGACACATTAATGAATAAAAGAATAACTTTACAACGAATATAAACTGTTGTTTTATTAGTCCAAACAGTTTAAACCACCATAATTGTATAGAAAATAGTTTAAACAACCACGGAATCCCCGGTATAAAGGGGTATAAATCCGGTATATAATGTGGTAGAAACCGAGGCTTCTGATTGGATAACCCCTCGCTCTACGTCAGTACAACACACCCAGCTATCGGACCCCGCTCGTAGTTGGATTGTGGTTTTGATGCAGCGTTTAGTATTTTCATTTTTGTTTTAATTTTCGGATGTGCGAGTACTTGGAAAGTGATATTTTCATTTTCTGTATGATTTGAACTTTTTGGAAAGATGAAACTTGGCTTATGTTGCTTTTTCTTTGAATAAACACTTTCATTTGACGATGACAGTTTCTCTCATTGGTCAATAATGAAATAAAATTGTGGACTAATCTTATTTGACTGATAGCTAGTTTAACCCAATCACTACTAGATTTTGCTATCCCAATAGAGTCAATACAGGACCCTCCGGGTTCCCATAGGCTTATGGGTTAACCGAGATGCAAAAATGGTCCA
Source organism: Echinarachnius parma (assembly GCA_037951105.1). NCBI lineage: Eukaryota > Metazoa > Echinodermata > Echinoidea > Clypeasteroida > Echinarachniidae > Echinarachnius > Echinarachnius parma. The sequence continues at coordinate 69,354 of JBAMJV010004708.1, forward strand.
TGACTAATGTATATAATCATATTTAAAAGTTTTTGTGTGAAGAAATTGTCACCTGCAACTTAGGGCAAAACATCATGCAAATTGTCTTGCCTGATAGGGAGAAGATGTGGGATAAGTTTTCATACATAAATAGATTTTGACACTCACAGTTTCTTTAGTCAACCATTTCATCAAATAGTACAGAGCTATCCTGACATCTGCAGCCAAGGGGGAAATATTCATTCATATTTTCAAATTATAACTGACTATTAAATAGGCTGATGGCTAGTTACATAGGATGGAGGAATGGGACTTACAGCTGATGTATAAATAAGTTTGACACCAACTATTCATCAGTTTATTAGAGGGTTTGACAAAAAAGTGCGGAGATGCTGACATGTGTAGCCAAGGGGGAAATATGAATTCATATTTATTTGACTGATAGTAAGTTTTACAGGATGGAGGAACAGGGTTTAAAACGTATGTATAAATATGCTTGACACTAACCATTTCTCTCTTTGATGCGAGATGGTTTTGCAAAAGAGTGTGGAGGTATTGACATATGTAGCCAAGGGGGAAAATATTCACTCATATTTTCAAATTTACTTGAGTAATAGGCTGATGCCTATTTTCATAGGGTGTAGGAACTGAGCTTAAGACATATAATGTATAGTTAAGCTTGTCACTAACTATTTTTCTCTTTAGCTGAGAGTTTGGCAAAATAGTGCGGAGATACTGACATGCATAGCCAAGGGGGAAATATGAATTCATATTTATTTGACTGATAGTAAGTTTTACAGGAAGGAGGAACAGGGTTTAAAACGTATGTCTAAATATGCTTGACGCTAACCATTTCTCTCTCTTTGGCTTCAAGATGGTTTTGCAAAAGAGTGCGGAGATATTGAAGTGTGTAGCCAAGGGGGGAAATATGAATTCATATTTTCAAATTTATTTGACTAATAGGCTGTTGAGGAATGGGACTTAATACGTCTAATGTATAAATAAAAGTGACACCAACCATTTCTTTTGTTGGTTGTCTGTTCTGCAACTAGTGCTGGTGCGGAGATGCTGACATCTGTGGCCAAGGGGGAAATAATATTCATTCACAAAATACCAGGGCATATCTTGGCTTGGGGGATATTCACTAATGCACCATTAGCCTAGTTATGCTGATACTTTCTGTCATTCCGTTGTCTAAATTTCACAATGATTTTTTAAATTATAATTTCCCCCCTGAGTGCCTGTGACACTCAGCCCTGGAGAATGAACCCTCTTTAATGGATCTAAATTTTTTCGTGTTGTAGTCCTTTTGATATGATCTAAATGTGTTTATTTTAAGTATTTGAAACACTTCAAAAATGTTGCAAGCTTCTTAGACATAGTACCAACTTGCCTGCTTGCCCAGGGCAAGTGATAATAAGTGTATAAAGTGACTACAATTTGAAGTCACTTGTCGCATGATCCCAATTATGAGATAAAAGTTGCAATTTTACATGAATACATATATAAATAAAATACAGTAATTTACTGCAACTGTATTTCTTAAGGTTTTCTAATGTTCATCACTGATTTCCATTGAATCTTCTTTATGTAGATTATCAGTCAAATACTGTTTTCCTAATCAATGTACCAAGTTCAGACAAGATATCTTCTCTTTTTTTTTCTTCTTCTTCAAACACCCTGCCAGACATATTGAATGACTCGATATATGACAGACAGGCAGACCTAGGGAAGATTTACTGTGACACAGTTATCTAAAATGAATTAGCCAGCCGTCTCCAAGGCGACAAAGTATTGTCCATATAATGTTGGTCATAAGTTATGCAGGGATGCAGATTTGGTGAACACATACTTGTGTATTAGGAAAAAAAGGTGTTTCCAGGGCAAGCTAGACTCTTGCTGAACTGGACAAGTGTGAAAGCATTTTTTTAGAGCCCTGCTAGACATATTAAATGACCCAATAATATTCCAGACAGGCCGACCTGGTGAAGATAATATACTGTGGCACAGTTATCTGAAATGGAGCCAGCCTTCTCAAACGAGACGATGTATTGTTCCCATGCGGTTGGTCGTAATTTAACAAAAAAATTCTGCTGTGGTGATCAATATATCGCAGTCAAGTTCATACTAAATCATATGTGTATTTATAGGAAAAAAAGGGTTTTTTCAGGCAAACTATTCTCTTAGAATCTTGCCAAACTGGTCAAGTCTGAAAAAAATTTTTGTTGTAAGGCCCTGCATATTGAATGACTCAATAAGCCAGACAGGCAGACCTGGTGGAGATTTACTGTGACACAGTTATCTAAAATGGAGCCAGACATCTCTAAGGAGACAAAGTATTGTTCCCATGCAGTAGTCGTAATTTATATGGGAGATGCAGTTTGTGGTGATCAATGTATCGCAGACAAGTTCATACAGAATAACATGTGTATTCGAAAAAACATGGTATAGAGTGCACCACGTCGTCTATTAGTAGTATTGTATATTCTTTCTAGTACTATGAAAGCATATCTACGCAAATGCTGTTTTGGGTGATGTATTGCAGATCAATTGTGTATTAGAAAAACAAGACTGCTGGTGCACCACCACTTCTATTATGAGTAGTATTCTACTAGAGAACTAGTAATATAAAAATGTATTTACACAAAATATGCAGTGTTTGGAGATGTATCATATGACATACACATGTTCATACTAAATCACTTGTGTATGAGAAAAGCAATGCAGAGAGTGCATCACTAGTAGGAGAAGATATAGAATGATATGGGGGGAACATTATATGAGAGATAATAGACAACAGGATCTGTTGTATCTGGAATGCTTGTTTAGAATAATTCACACATTGACTGCATCCTTAAAGATTTTCTTCCTGCTCTCCTTTTATCAGAACTCTACACCTCCCTCAATGAACTTCAACCTTCTTGTCCCCAAGAAGAGAGTGGTCAAGGATCTACTGGTTGTGACCTGCTCACTGATGTCCGATGCAACCCAGCTCAAGACAATACAATTGTTGAGGACATTTCTGCTTCCGATATCTCATCCAAACATTTTAATATTTGTCTTGTTATTACTTATTTCAGAACCCTACGCCTCTCCCGATAGACTTCAACCTGTTTGCCACCTAGAAGACAGCGGCAGAAGATCTCTCCTGACAGCCATATGCTATCAAGCTCAAGACTATAATCTTAAATTTCAAACAATGATGTGTATGTCTCTTGTTTGTTTGCTAGCCGTGATTTACCAAGAAGACGGTAGCAGAGGGTCTACTGGTCTCCTGACAGACAAGTGTCGCTCATAAGATTCATTTACTGATATTTATTCTAACCAATTGTTTACATTTCTTGTTTTTCCAGAATCCTACGCCTCCCCCGATAGACTTCAACCTGTTTGCCACCAAGAAGACAGTGGCAGAGGGTCTCCTGGTCGTGGCCCTCCTGACGGCCAATGCCGCCCAACTCAAGACCATCATCCAGGCGGGGCGGGAGAACCGCTTCCACGGCTTCGTGACGGCGATGGTCATCATGTCCATCGTCCTCCTCGTCACCCTCATCGTCTTCCTGCTCCTGCTCGGCCGCGACAACCTCAACGACGTCTACAAGCAGAAGCGACTAGACTGGCTGAACAACTTTGCCACCGCGCTCGTCGTCTGCGTCGTCTTCATCAATGTCTTCATCTCCGCCTTTGGCATTGAGCATCAGCAGGCATTATAGCACTAGGTATGATCGTGGCATCCTATTTGCACTCAGAGTATTCTACATCCCTCTAGATTGCCTCACCTAGCGTCATCCACACCCCCTCCAATGCTATGCAATTGAAGAAGGTTGTGTGCGTACAGGAAAGCTGTATCATAGCAACGGGCTTACTATCCTCTTTGGGTAAGGATTTTGAGGGAAAGGGTAGTGGTAAGTAGTGTTTTGAGATGAACTTGAATGTAGTAATTTGTGGCTTAGGACTACCTCTCATTGTCCCTCCACGCCAAGTAGATCATGAAGACTATATTCGCTTAGCGTGCCACCTCAATCTACCCGCAGACAGTTTTGATTTTCTGCAGCATTTGCATTTTGCTAATACGTACAAAGACGAGCAGTTTCTGTCAGCTACATATAGGTAGAGTTGGAATTTGTAAGTAGCATTCTTTGATGAAATTGACTGCCAGTATTTTGTATCATGAAACAATCTGAAAAAATAAATCATTATTCTATCGATGCAGTGTATGATGGCTGTGAGCGAATAGCTTGTGATATCTCTATGGCAACCACTCTGATACCTGGTTCAACCATTCAGATGCAGCCAGATGATTACTACAGTATGTTGGTATTTTCTCTACTTCTCATTCAAGGAGTGTAGAGGGGCAACGTATAGTTGGTGTTTGTAATATAATGTTTGCAGGGAAAAGTTTAGCTCTTTGCAGTATTTGTATCATCCATGAACCTAATTTGCAGAAATATTGGGATGAAATAGTGAGACATTATATTAGGATAGAGGTTTACTACCATGCCCTTACGTAACATTGCTAAAACAAGACTTAACAGTACTTCGCTATGATGCTGCTATAATTATGGTGAGCTATGTTGTTAGACATAATTTGCATAGTCAAAGCAGAAATGGAAATAAATCTCTCTACTTGTATCAATCAAGTTTATTTATTAGAGAGATATTATATCCTTCCATCAATATTATTGATTTTTTTTACAAATTCATGAGATATTGGGAAGGAACACACGCAAGATTTCTTAATGCACAATATATAATGTACATTCATCAGTAAAGTGCAGAAATGTTAGCAAGCATTTCTACATGAAAGCTCATGTAATGTCATACAGGAACATAAACAAATAACTTGATTTAGGACTTCTAGTGAGATAGCGAGAGGTGTATATATATCTTCTATCTGTGTCTCGTACTTTTTTTAAACAAATTCATAAAATATTTGCGATACACTGGCATCATACACACACCAAAACTGTGTTACTATGCTGCTTATATCATAGCAAGCGATTTATCATGAAAATTCAGGCAGTGTAGTACAGGAACATAAACAAATCTCTCTTGTTTTATGGACTTAGAGAGAGGGAGAGGGGGATTTATAAATCTCTTCCATATGTGTCTCGGTACTATCTTTGCAAATTCATGAAATATTTGTGAGCCACACTTGCATTAATACACCCAGCAGTACTTTATTCTGTTGCTCCGTGAATTAGGGTGAGCAATTTGTTAAGGCTCAGGGTAAATTGAAGTAGAAACGTAAACAAACGTCTCTATTTGTATCTCTTGCAAGGGATGAATATCTTTTGCCAATGTCATGGACGAATTTTAGCACAAATTTATGAGATATTTGCGATATAATGTACACTTGCATATATATATACACATCAAAACTGTGCTACAACTCTGTTTATATTATGGCAAGATATTTATTAAGGCCTGGGCATGGCTGTAGCAGAAACATTTATAAACAAATATCAATGTTTACTTTATGCTGGCAAGAGATGAATCTTTTCTGTCAATGCTTCATTACTATTTTGCAAAGTCACAATTTGCGAGACACACTTCACTGGCATTATACTTAACATGTACTGTACTATGATAATGTTTGAATTACGGCAAGCAGTCCTCGTAGAAGCGTAAACAAATGCCTCTTGATGTATCATTCAAGAAATTCATTCAAGAAGTTTGTTTATGTTCCCGCCAATATACTTTCAGTGATTCAGCCCGAGTTATTTACATCATGTGAGAGATGTTCTCAGCAAAAACAGGGAAATAAGCAGAAATATATTTCTTACAAGACATTTTTATGGTAGACAGTGATTTTCCAGATAAGTTTCTTTTTATATCTATCCTAGTGAATCGTTTAGTGAACTAGTGAACTACTTAGATAATAAGTAGCAACAAAAAAACTTGATACAAAATATTTTTAGTTAAATTTTTGTTTAGAGCATTTTTAACATATGAAAATTGCATTCCAAGAATAACCTTCTTACCTTTATGAGCGAGTGGTCTTTCTACAGAGGTTGGCCACTCCAGACTCAACAGTTGATGCTGATTATGCAATGTGTTCTATAATAGTTATACACAAATATGTGTTATATTTTCACTCCTTTTACTCCTCTTACCAATGTGAACACTCGGCTTAGACTATGAGATGAATTAAATTCATTCATAGGTGAGCCAAAAAAGTGCAGTGAAAAGGGAAGAAAGTGCATAGCAAATGGACAATAATAATACATTGATAAATTTGTATTTGCTAATTTGCATAATTATATGAATGGGCACAGTCAATTATAATGCCTCGATCGGTTGTGAAATGCAAAACGGAAGGAAGTGCAAAATGGTCGATGATAGTATATCGATGTTTGCATTTCATATTACTTTGCATTTATAATTTTATGAATGAGCACAGTAAATTACGAAGCCTCGTTTGGTATGCACGACATAGTCTTATGCCAGACTGAACAAAGTCATTTAATTCCACCCCCCGCTGTTTCCCCTGTTTCTCTGGATGGATTGAAACACACCTCGCAACTCTCGTTGTACAATCCTCATTATACACAAGACGCTTATATATACATGTACTCCTTGTCATACTCATTATTTCCAGAGAGCTACGCCTACGTTTCTACCAAAACAAGTAATCAAATTAAGAGAAAAAGTTGGGTTTTGCCAAGGACACAAGCGTGCAGAACTGTGGCAAATAAATAATCCCGCCATTTGCATTGTGCTCTGGCGCGAACGTAATTGTGACATCAATTGGTGCTGTAGCTAAGACGATTCTCGCTGTACGTGTACTATTTAAGGATGTATTATTATTATATATATATATCTATAAGTAAAGTAACAGGTGAATATTGTGCGATGTTGAATGCAAGTTATCAGGGCTCAAAATAAGCATAGGCCCATAGGCCAACCAAAAATGTCATAAATAACAAATCTAAGTTGCTGGAGTAGGGATGAAAATGAAATAATGATTTCCCATTTTTTTTTGCAATATTTTAAGCAACAACAAAAATTGTATTCTTAGGTCACAGTAATTATGCCTGCCTGATTGGGCCATTAGGAAATTTTCAATTTTGAGCCTTGGTTAATTTTGTGATTTACAATATTTCAAGTGGGCGAGAAACTTTCTGGATGTATATTTGTATGCATCAACCCTTTTGCAGTTTTATTTGCATAAATATTGCATGTTGTCTTTCTCAACATCAATTCAGTACCTCAGTCTTTCTGATAGCTTGAGGCTGGAAACTTTGACCGCTCAGATAAGATTTTCAAGATGTTTCATTTTCATTGTCAAATTGTCCAGTGGTATTGGTGTTTTGGGGGTTTAAAGATATATTAATAATCAAAATCAATCCCAAACCTTAAAAAAAAAAAAGACTGATTTCATCAACAATGATTTTTCAATAAAGTTTGGGACCCTTGAATTTATTATGTAATTAGACGAATTGCTTTGTCCATATATCACTTTGATATATTCAATACTCTGGATCAATTTGTCAATGAAAATGTTACCTGAAAAAGAAAAACACAAAGGCTGACATTGATATAGTATGTGTGCTATCAATTTGCTAATATCTAAAAAAAGAAACTTCAGAGTCGATGCTGGTAATGATTGTAAGAGTGAAATTGCAAGGGGTAAAATTCTTAAGTTGGACGGTAATTTAAATCTCTTCCTTTATCTTAATTTTGCTGCACATTCAGACTGCCTTAATATCCTATGACACATTGTAATAATAAAGCATGCATACAAATATAATGTTAGCGTACATGGTATCGCAACATGTATACTTTTAAGATGTGTAACATACATGTATGCATGCCCTTATAATATGTAGGCTGTTCTGTATAAACTCACTCCTCAATTGCATTATAAGCTTTGGAAATTCCCACCAAATGTATGTTTTTACATTTATACTGGTAGTCGAAGACGAGCTGTTTTATACTGCATCAGTGAATTTCAATCATGATCTCTCATTCATTATTACAAAAAGGATTTTGTAACAATATGTAATAAATTGCTAGAAAATTGTCAATCTTCATAGAATGTATCACCAACGTATACAAATTGTATGCATCCTGGCAAATTCAAAGCTTGCTTGAGGTTTGCCCGACAAAGCATCAAATAATGTATGGTATGTAATGTAAAGATCTACTGAAGATGTTAACATGTTATTACATAATCTCCTATTTAATTTCAATCATCTTCAAAATGTGCCATTTGATAGACTAAATGCATAATTCAAAGAGAAAGCGAACTTATACCTGTGATGCAACATTTGTGCTTGAATCTTAACCTGTGTGCTAAAAGGTACTTATCAATACAGTTTACTTTTGATAAGAGTTATGACCTTATGGTAATCATTTTACCCATTACGTCAGGAACACATGTATACGCTTAATAAAAAAAATAAATGTATGCTAATCTGTACAATAATTTAAGGCTATTCAATCTTGGTATAACATGCATTCTTCATAGACCTCAGCCCGAGTATTTTCTTGTAAATCATATGATATAATTTTGTACCTGTGTGCTAAAAGGTCATTATTACAGTAAACTTTCCATGAAGATTCATGACCTTACAGTAATCAACTAAAGTAACCCATTACGTCAGGAACACATGAAAGGCATGTGCGCTAAATAGAGGTGCCAAAAACAATTTCAGTACAAATTATTTATATATTAATTGGCTCTGTACAGTCTTGATATAATATGCACTCTCCCTCTCTCGGCCAGAGTATTTTCATGAACGGTCCTAAAGCGGTTAACCCACCCATAAAGTATCCTATGATTATTATACAGTGTTTATGAGCCCTATTAGCTTGTTAAGCCCTTTGAAAGTTCACTTCTAAGACGATTAAACCCATTCAAGACATTTTTTATTTAGGTACAACATGCATTCTCCATAGATCACCCCCAGAGTATCTTTGAGACCAGTCCTGAAGAGGTTAAGTGCTGCTACATTCTGATCAATTAAAGTGTTAAATATCCAATTAATGCCACTCTCACATGGTGCAACCGCAAACCACACGTATTAATGCCACTCTTGTATATAAGATGAGATAATCTTATTTTCTAAAGGAAGATGCAAGATGGTTAGCATGTTTCCTTCATTAGCGGGAATGTCAGGAAGTCAAACAACTCATGCAGGTGAGTTAACCCCCTCAGTGTGTAATGGGCACTTTGCCCTGAATTCTCATCACGGGGTCAACTTTAATCCAAGGGAGAAAGTAATATTAGTTGATTGATGTTTCAAAAATGAGATTATGGATACAGTCCTGTAAGTAACATTTAGTCCTTTTATGGGTTGTATTTGGGCCATTAAAGATGTAGCACTGTGTGTGCTATGAGAAATTTTCTTATATATCTATAAACCGGATGCCTAAAAGTTCACAGTTTGAATGTACTGCCTCTGGTAAATGTTCACATTCCACAATATGAACACAGAAAACATACCTATTTACCAAAATTGTCTGCGTTCGGAATATTCAATTTCCACTTTTAGTTGATATAAAATGCAAATCTTTCCCATTTATGGCTATTCTTAGATGGTACCTCATTAGAATTTCAAAGATGCTGAAATTGAAATGATGTTTTTCGAGGCGGAATTCAGGAATATTATATATATATGACTATTTTCTGCCTGTATCTTTTTAGTTTCCCTCTTTTTGATTATGTGGAAGCGGCAGACACGATAATTATTCCACAAAGCTTGGAGACGGAATAATTACTGAATTCTAAATGTTCACATTAGGATATTGCCTTTACTCCCACTCACTTCTGTGATTTTTTTCTTTTCTTTTCATTTTCATTTTATATTTTCCTTTCTTTCCGTTTTCTCTAATAAAAAAAGAACATCAATAACAATCTGAAAACAACTCACAAAAAGACAAACAATTAGAAGGATAAAAGAAAGAGCGAGATAGGAAAGGGAATTTTGAGGAAAGTCTTGAGATAAAATATCAGTGACTACAAGATGAAACGAGAGTTTTCTAGCAATAACACGCTATCTCCACTTTTTTAAATAGATATTTTGGATTGAAGATGATACAATTTAACAAACTAAAAATGATAAGAAAACTTGTCATACTGTTAATTATAACTTCAGAATAGGTCTTGGTATGTAGTACATGAGTGATGCACCATTTGAAAGATATTATTTGGTATTACACACAATTGTACCATCCTCAATTTAATATCGTCAAACGTAGTGTGTACTGCCTTTTGACAAGAATCTCTTGACATCCACTCTGATGCAAACCTAGTCTGTCATTCCATTTTAACCATTTGGTATCTGTGAAATATCAAGTTGGAAAGGAGATAATTCCCTTTATTAGAATGCAACAAATTGGGGCCTGATATAAATGGGATTGGTGATTTATTGCAGGGTAAAAATGTGTGTTTATGGGGGAGGAGGAGTATGGAATGCTGGCGTCAGTTTTTAGTTTAGCCCAGTTGTCGTATATGATATTTAAACCCATTGCCTACCCGAACCTGGTGGGTTCTGTAGTAACTCTATAGGGATTGTTCAATGTGTATCTAGTAGGGAATGGGTTATTAAAAAGACTATTTCATTTTGGATATGACATGCATTTGACATAGACCCTAGCCTGAGAATTTTGGGACAATTCCTTAATGGGATAATCTTAAGATGTGTTTTTTGATGAATGGATAAAAAATGAGAATGTATGGCGGCATTCCTAGGGGAAGAGACAATTACTTGAGGATGAACAAGAAATAAGTAACATCTAGAATGGGGATTTGTTCCATTCTAGTTCTATTTATAGAAAGCGATTTTTTTTGTTTTTGTTTGGGGGGGGGGGGGGGGAGGGGGCGGGAGTGGGGGGGGGGGGGCATTTTCAATCCAACAGTCAAATTTGAGAATCATAATTCTTCATGATGTCCAGCTTATTTCAAGGATTTAGATGCACATGTTACAGTTGTCTGGACAGATCCTTGTTTTCCTTATACACGTACACCCCAACATTATTGTAGACATCTTATATATGTATCAAGCTTGTTTTGTTCATAATGCTCTATTGCAAATTGTAGATTACTACGCCCACATAACAGTATAAGGTCAGTTGAAGTGACAGAAATTCCCTCCATCTATTCCGTCCTCGATCCCCATTACTTAATGCACCTCTGTACACATTAGTCCATTATCCCCCTGTCCGGTCTGTTGTCTTATAACTCATCTCCCCGGCTCAATTTCCGGAGCAAAGCACTGTTGTAATCCCTCGCTTTGGTAAAGTGGTGCGTTCGTTCGTAATTCGGTGCATTTGGGATGTCCCAAAGATGTGAAAAAGACAAAAAAGCATGAGCTAATCGAAGGTCATAGTTCTGGTCCCGAAGTCCCTGTATGGATGAGGTATTCATATTCGTGGCATTACCTGCTGAACAAGACATGTGACAGGCTCTGACAAAATCAGGCTCTTAGTTTGATGACAGAAATTGAAATTGTGATTTATATTCTAATGGAAACAACTCATCGCTTTCATTGGATTAAAAAAAAGCATGCAGAATTGACAATATTATGGTTGCTTCAGTTTTTACTGATGTGTGAAAATTGATTTGCAAAACATGAGTCGCTGGCAAGAGCTTGATTTTGCAAGAGTGGGTCACACGTTTGTCTACCGGTAAACCTAATATAAAGATTATTCCCTGGCATACGTGATTCTAGTAAGCATGTCCAAGGTCAAAGTGCACATTTTTCCAACCCACATCCCCATCATGATAAAAAATATAGATAGATAGTCTAGGAGAGGATATGATCTCACAGGGAATTCAGAGTCACAGGTCATTTCTGCATGGAACATAAAGTCTCCAGTATTATCTTCCAAATGGGACTATCATGGGCAATTGGGTCTGGGTCATTAAATAGTCTTTGAGCATAATTATTGACAGATGTGCCCACACATTAGCTGATAAGTTGATATTGGTTTAAAAATAGGTTTTTAAATATGTTTGAATGTGTCCGTACATGCATAGGAGGGTCCATGGTAAATGATATAGGGTCAGAAGATTGGGCGTCTGGGATGTATCAACATTTTCAGCTGTTTTCCATGAAGTGATAAAATAAATGGTAACTATATTCTCAAGATCAGACTAAAAATATCAGTGCGAAACAGGTGACGATGTATTGCTCTTTTGCCATGGAATAGATTGTTAATTGACGTTGCACGTAGATGTTTTCTCTTGTCTTTATATACACATGCGTTGTGTGATATGTTAGTTCACATGATTGTCCTTAAATGGTGAACTTTTGGAGGTTTGTTTTCTAAGACCATCTTTAATAGCTAGGGCTTTATTCTGAACAGAATGTGACTGATATCATCCTTTTTGAGATTAACTTTTTATTGGATCTACAAAATGATTGGGCATTGTTTAGAAATAAAAAGAAAATACCATGTGTCATATAGACCTTAATACCATCATGTGACATTACCCAATTTGCAAAGTGCATGATCTTGTAAATCCTTTTCAATTGTGAGTCAGAAAATGTGAGTAAGAACTGACCATTTACATCAATTGTATATATAAGTCATCTTATATAACATATCAAACGAAAAGGGTTACTTTTTCAACAACAAAAAACGCAGAAAATACACAACATTGGAGTGTGACTGACCATGTGTCATATAGAATTTGCAATTCTAACATTGCAACACCTTGCCATATGTAACAACTTGCAAAGTGCAAAACTTGCAAGTAAGTTGAAATTTATTCCTATTGTGAGTCAGCCACTGTGACTAAGAATGACCACTCTAATACATCAATGTAATATTCAAGGCTAGAAATTAACTATTAAATATCTTGTTTGAGGCTGGGTCAGGCAAGTAAAATTTAGTGTAAGACAAACAAATAATAATAATATGCTTGATTTATATACTGCCTAATATGGTTGATCATTGTCTCTCTGAAGCGCTTTACAATAATATTATTACCCTGGTCATTGGACGCACCAACCAGGTCTACAAAGTAGGACATGCTCTATATGTCGGTCACAGTTTTAGTGTGAGAGAATATTCATTCACAGCGTGTGAAGATGCCTCCCAAGTACTACTTACCCCAATAACACTTGGCATGGTCTCCCAATAAATGGAGTGCTGCCTGATGTTTCTAATACATGGCTTACCAGTTTCTACGAAGTAGGACATGCACTCACAGAGCAAGTGTGAAAGATTGTTCATTCATAGATTGTTCATTGTGTGAAGATGCCTCCCGATTACTACTTACCCTAGTAACACAATTTCTCTATTGATTCCCATGGAGAACTTGGCATGGTCTCCCAGTACATGCAGTGCTGCCTGTTGTTTCTAATACAAAGACCACTACATACTTTACTTCTGGTACCACATGAATCATTATCATATCTACGCACGGAAGAACCTAGTTACAAGGATTTGGCAACCAGGAACATTACTTTGTTATTTCAGGGGGGAAAAAATTATATATGAATAGAGCTTGGACTAGCAAAATGATCTTGCTTTTAATGGGGCTTATTATATCAGAGCTCCTTAATATGAGTCAACACTGTATATGAGTCTCCACTGTATTTGACTTGCTTGGTCTGTATCTCATTTAGTCTCCTACTTTATGGGGCCTTTAACTTCAATTTCCCCAACTCCTTGCTTACATTGTCTAAACAAATGAATAGGCAGATGTATCGAAGAGCCATCTGCAAGCTCGTATATTCCCACACGTATCTTCATGGATGTTTATTTCCATGTATACATTCAGGATCCTAGGCTAAATCTATCAAAAGTAATTCCATGAGCAGTATACACATGAAGTACACATTTCCTTTTCCTAAATGTTTTTTTAAAGCTTAATGTAAAACAAAATATAAGGGACATGAATTGTATTGAGGGAATCATCTGAAGACTTATAAGCCTCACGCATCTCTGTGTTTATTTCCACATGTGTATACATCCTGTCTTCAGTCCCACTCAAAACCCAACGTACATTTACAGTAGATGAAATGAGCCCCGACAAGCGAGTTATTTATGGAATCCAATCCCATTTCCTTCTGTACACTACAGCGCTCAATTTGCCTCTACTAGTTTATCACCATCCCCCAACATCTTCTTGTTGTTCCCCCTCCCCCTCCCCCTCACCCTCTCACTACCCAGTTCCCTTCCCATTCCCCTCTCCCCCTCCCTTCCCCCTCCCCTACTCCTCTCCCACCCTCTCCTCCTATATCATATCTTCCTCTCCCCTTCCTTCTTTACTATCCCACTCCTTTCTTTTTTCTCATCATCTCCTCTTCTTTGTTCTTCATTTCCCCTCCCTCTCTTCCTCATTCAGCCTCTTTTACTTCCCTTCCCGCTTCCCTTCTCATACTCTCTTCCTTTCTTATTTCCCATCCTCTCCCCCCTCTTCCTCCTTCTTTTTCTCTCGTACCCGTCTCCACCCCTCTCATTTTCTCCTCCTCTCCCTCTTCCTATGGCCCCTTCCCCTCTCCCCTTTCCTTCCCTCTCTTCCTCACATTCTCCCCCCCCCCCCTCTACTTCCTCCTCTTTCCCTCTTTCTCTCCCCTCCTCTCTCTTCCTCCTCTTCCTCTTCCTATGTCCCTTCCCCATTACACCCCCTCTCTCTCTCCTTCCCCCTTTCTCCCCTCCCCTCTCACGCTCCCCTCCTCCTCCTCATATCTCTTGCATCCACTGATGATGATGATGATAGTAGTGATGACTTGAATTGAAAACAATATTGCTACCTCATTAAAACAGCTCAGATCATTCCCAAAGAGGAATTTCAATATTGCAGTTACTAGTAATATGAATTTCATCCAAGCCAGTTTGAAGGTCATCCAATGGTCAAGATCGGGAGTATAAATTTCTTAAAGGTCAGCAGATGTAAACAAATATATTTAGTAGCATTTACTACTTTCTGTTATAATTAGATTCTATTTCTTATATGCAACACATTTCTTCACTTTGTAACCATTACTGAAAACTGTATTTAATATATAATGCTAAAGTAATGTTTCGTGTTGTCTATAGAGTTCAAGAAAAGTTGGTTGTTTGTGTGCTTTATTTGAATACAAACTTACTTCTTCTTTGTTTCTAGGTTCTTTTCATCAAGTTTGTATACACAAATTAACAAGAAAACAGATTAATGCAAAGTCCAATTAACATGACTATTAAATTACATCATTAATATTAAAAAGGAGATTGAAGATAAACAACTCAAATAGGAAATTAACTTAAATAGTTTAACAGCTTTATTCAAGTAAAAGAAACAGTTGCAAACGGAATGTGTACATTTACTTGCACAATGAAACCCAGGGAACTCTAGATATGATGTGCTTATGATATCAGAAAAAATATGTTGTTAATTATTCAGAGGAATATGGTCTAGGGACATCCATCCCATACGTGTGGAAATTTGATACTCGTGAGTAAAGATATGAAAGAGATGAATTGGGCCAATTTTAGAGAGGAAATGGGGCAAATTTTTGGTCCTTTTGAAATGGACGGGTATCAATTTACCAGGGTAATTGTATACCCCCATGCATTAATAGAATGGGTAAACACACTGAGGCGTATGAATTTGCGCTATACACTAAATGCATAAGTTGCTGCAATTCAACTATGAAATATATTCAACTATGAAAGAACAATACACTGCCAATGTTTACCATGTACAATAATAATAATAATGAAAGCTTGCATTTATATAGCGCTTAATACAGGGTTCTAAGTGCAAGTATTATTACCCATGGTCATCAGGTACAGTTCAAACCCACACAATGATATTGCATACTTTCTCGACTCCCCGGGGAGCGTACTAGCCATATGATTATAGAAATATGATTATTTCCTCTTCTGTCTACCTTTCTTTGTCTCTATTCTTCGTCAAATTCATTCAATATTTCCTCTATATCGGACACCTTAAACTTAATAGTGAAACGGGACTCTTATTTTGGTTGGTTACCATTACCTATTTGGTATATCAGAGGTTATATTGCACTTTGCTAATAGCAACATTCAATATAAAAGCGTTATATTTGAAATTCAAAACGTACCAGTGTATATATTCTGGTATAGGTATATTCAACTCCAAACCAAGCAGAATTTTGTATAATATATTGTACTACATCTTTAATGCATTAAGTGTTCAAACCAATATTGCAATTTAGCTTGTTAATCACGTGAGCTCCGATACCCTTTAGCATTTTTCTTCTTGACTTGCAAATTCTGTTTGTACGAGAGAGCACTGCATGCATACCAAGAGGTCAATTCCACCAAAGTTAAATCTCTTTTGGACTTGTAACAAAGAAAAAAAATGGGGGCCAATATTAAGCCTAGATTTAAGTTTAGCATGTAAGATTTCATACCCCTGTCACACAGTCAAAGAAACTCCAAACTGGTAACTTGCCGATTGGTCTACAGCCATCTGGTCTAATTCCATTTGGTCTACTAGAAAATTATAAATTTGGGGGCTTATGATTATAATTAGGGATTATGATCAGGGCTAGAGGTGTGGATTAGGGTTAGGTTTCAGGTTAGGGATTGCATTAGGAGTTGGGGAAATTGAAGTTAAAGGCATCAGGTAGTAGACCAGATGAGTTGTAGACCAACTGAGTGTAGACCAAGCGAACATAAACCTCCAAACTGACCAGTTACCAACAAAACTTATGCTATTTTGGGTGATGTCAGTTTACTGTCTTGTTTTGTGTCTTGAAGGCATTCAGGAGGTGGGGATGTGGCTGGGTTGGTACTGAAATGTAATCGTAGCCTATACTGGTATGGTTTGAGACTATTCAGGCACTGTTTTGGAAGGGGCTAAAAAATGATAGATCCAGACTGCATTTTGGTCTAGATTTAGGCTTATACAAATTGGGAAGTGTTCAATATTATAATGCCACATATAAAAGTCTGGCTACTATACACAGAATTGTGCTCATACGGAAACTAATAGAATACCAAATTAATTAATACCGAGCAAACTCTTTCTGGCGAACACAAGTTGGAATGACACCTGTATCAATAACGATATTATCGACAGAAAACCCAATGGAGCACAGGCCGTTTTTGGTACATTTTTTCTCCAATGGTTCTAGATAAAGTGAATTTTTCTTTTACTTGGTCTGTTACAAGTTTGTCATGAGCGAAATTTGTAATTATAATAGGTCTGTTGTCATTGCTGCCGTGTGACAGGGGTATCGGCTAAAACGTGACTGGACTCGGAAGGCAAACATGAGAGGGGGCTCCTTGGGACAAAGAGCTTTTATGCGGATTTGTAAATTGGCCTACATTTCCGAGTCAAAACATATGCCCCGGGCAGGATAATAATATAACACGGCTTGTACCACGTTCGCTCATAGTGCACAAAACTAAGGAGTTACATGTATTATGTACAACGTAA
Source organism: Echinarachnius parma (assembly GCA_037951105.1). NCBI lineage: Eukaryota > Metazoa > Echinodermata > Echinoidea > Clypeasteroida > Echinarachniidae > Echinarachnius > Echinarachnius parma. The sequence continues at coordinate 86,698 of JBAMJV010004708.1, forward strand.
GACCAACTTCTTTGATGAAACAAAAATGTGACTTGTTTTTGTGAGATGTTTACTGGGTAGTCCAGACTAAAAGTCACCAGCATTTAAATTGTAATTTCATCCAGAAATTTGTTTCCAAGAAAGTTCAAATTCTGTTATTCTTCTGTAACTTTAATATCAAATGTAGCACAGTATTTATTGTATTCTACTTTGTTCTGCTCTTGAACTTTATTGTGCCAGAATTAATATGGATAAACTAACTATTGAATTTTAATTAATAACCAAATTTTGTTTTTCTTTTTGTTATTGCTTTGAATGTTGCAGAGCAACTCAATCAATCAAGCTGAATAACCCAGCAGCTTTAAACCTTTGTTATTTTAACCACATTCAATTAATCAGCAAAGCATTCTTTTCTCCTGAAAACTTGAGATCGTATCTGCTGCTTTGTGAGATTAAAACCCTTTTTCCCCAAAAAACATACTTCAAAGGAAAATGTGGTGAGATAAAATCTTTCTTTGCAAGAAAGTTATACTTCAAAGAAAAATATTACATTTCAGAATGACTATCCAACATAAGTTGAACAGCTGCCTGTTCTATATTGTATGAACAATTCAGAATTCACAAAGATTGCGAGTGACCATGTAAGTGCTCTATTTTTGTATATATGTAATTATAGTCCCTACTCCCTAGGCATGTTTTGCTTTCCAGGCATTCCCTGATGTGAATACTTAGAAGCTCATGGCGTGGAAAATTGCCCCCATTTTCAAATTGTTATGGTAAAAAATACATCTTGCGCAAGATAATAGCCAGTGTTCACACAGCACATGTCTGACCCCAAGTTTAAGAACCTTTCAACTCTGCTTCCACACAACATTGAATGTTTGACTCCAAGTAACGTGTAGAATTGTATCCCCATTGCTCCCCTCTTTTGTGTGGAGAATAAGATAAGGAAATTATGCATCATTCTGAACTTATTCTTGCCCCCCCCCCCCCCAACAAGTTGTCCCTTCACAAGGATTGCGACTGACCATGTAAGTGCTCTATATTTGTATATATGTAATTATTGTCCCAAGGCATGTTTTGCTTTCCAGGCATTCCCTGATGTGAATACTTAGAAGCTCATGGCATGGAAAATTGCCCCCATTTTCAAATTATTATGGAAAGAATACAACTTGTGCAAGATAATAGCCAGTGTTCATACAGCATGTGTTATACCCAAAGGAAGTATGTGCACTTACACAACTCTGCTTTCACACTGTGCTCAGAGTCTCAGGTAAAAATTATAATCCTCTTGCTCTCCTCTTTTTTGAAAGAAATTTAAATAGACAAGGAAATATATCATTCTGTACTTATTTGTGGCTCACTCTTTTCACCCTGTCATAACCTGTTTGCCCCTGGCTAAACCCCCAATGTGGAAAAGGGATTTGATTGTTGTTCCATGATGTATCTGCCCCCATCTTCCTTGCCCTAGATTGCCCCAGGCTAAACCACTAAGTGTGGGCACGGGTCTTCACGGGTCTTGATCGTGTTTTTCTGTGGTATATAACTACAATTGAACTTGATTGCCTTTCTTTCCCTGGTATGGATGGTGTAACATGTCGTAAAAGTCATATCCCGTTTAAGAAGCTTTACGTTTTTATTAGGTTTCGGTACAGGGTGCAGAAAAATCCCCCTTTTCACACGGTCACAAAAGATTTTACTAGCCGTGCATAATAATGAAAATATTTTCATTTGGCTCAAAGAATCTGGGATATTCTGAGGTCAAGAATAGTGCTACGGTTCATTATCCAGCAAGACTTCGGGCTGCCTTTTGTCTGCTACTAAGTGCATGTTGAATGTTGAGGTTCACACATATTCTTGCAGTTGTACATTAGTAAGGTTATTAAGTTTGATGAATAATCACATTAAATTCTCTCAAAGTTTGAGGTAATTATCGCAAACGTTAATTAATTTGATTTATTATTAACCAATTCATGACTGGTCCCGAAATTACTCTAGCTGGGGTCTATTGAGAATGTACATTTGTTATACAAATTTAAGGCTTAAATTGCTCCCCGAGTGAGAGCTAATATGCTTGCAGCAGTATTACATTAATTCTGGGTATATGTAATTAAAACAATGTCATTTCCTCAACATCCTCATAATCTCAACAATATAGTATTTTATCCCATGGAAAAAAATAACTTAGGGTTAAATTTAACCCTCTGATGAGAATGTTGTGGCCAATATTTTGTATTTTTTTCTTTTGAGGATAAAAATTAAAATTTTACTTGGGAGAAATGATTTGATGTTTGTGTATTAGTTTGCACTTTGTTTTGTGTACCAACCAAGCTATGCACAGCGCGCAGCACTTTGAAATGTTATTGAAATAATTGAGTTAAACAAGTGAAGAAGATCGTGAAAAAGTTGTATTTTTATGTGATTTTGTAAAGCCAGCAAATGTATTCAGCATTGGTAATATGTAGATGATGAGTTCATGCACTTACATGTACATGTATTTTTGAGGGTTTTATAACTCTGAAATGAAAATGAAGATGTTTGACCAGAAATTATAAATATTTTTTAGGATGCTACATACTGGACATGTCACCACTTGCCCCATTGCCCAGGGCCAGTAGAAGTAGGACTAATTGGGCAACCATTTATACAAGACTTAAATAAAATACAGTTGGCACTATTAAATTGGTAAATTAGAGTGTGCTAATTAGCAGTGCTGTGCAAGGTGAACTAAGTATATTATACTGTTTTGTATTATAACTATGTAATTTGCAAGCAAAATTTTCCTTTGAGGACAATTTTGTTTCTAAGAAAATACTTTTAAAAAGAAGGTATTGTATGTAGCACCCTGATTGAGTGATTTAAAAGAAAATCTCTCAAAATATGTCAAAATTGTTCCCTTTTTACAAACAACCATTAAAACTATGTAGGTCTTCATCACTGTGTATTGTTTATAATCAATACATGCAAAGTTTTGAAGACAACTACTAGGCAGTATTGTTAAAAAACACATTTATTTTCTCAAACTCCTCCATCAATGAATTTCTTAAATTTGTAAAGAAGAAACAACCTCAACCTCCCAACATATGTGCATTTTGGCTGCGTGTTATTCATAATTCCTTTATGCGTGGAGTGAGTATACAACACCTGCAATGCGATGTGCGAGAATAGTAATCCAAACTAAAGGTCAAATATATTTTGTATTCAATATATATCGCCATCATCTAATAAAGTTCCGGACTATCGCAAAGTGTGAATAAGTTATTTCTGATGCAACAGCTGGCAGACGGTTGGCATTGTTACTGCTGACTTAAGATTACGTAAAATGTACTATAGCATCTTTAATATGTAAGATGATTTTTTTTAAAACTATCTTTTCTTTACTTTCTTTTTAAAATAAATAATCTTACAGTATTGCAATATTTCAGTCAATCAATGATGTATTTCAAATCAAATGAATTCCAGCAACAATGTATTAAACATACTGTCTAGTATTTCTCCAACTGTGAAAACAAATCAGGCAATTCGGATTATGTACAATAGCAAACCCAAATCATGTTTTAAAATCTCTATCTTTTTCTTGCTTTAAAAAAGCAATGATCTTACAGCATTTGCAATATTCTATTCAATCGATGATGCATTTCAAATGAAGTAGTATATCAAATAAACTCAGCAACAACAATAACAATACGGTTTGTTACTTCTTCGACTGTGAAAACAATTCAGGCAACACTGTCATAATTATACATATAGAAGTATGGTTATATACATTTGTCATAATATATATTCGGCTATGAGAGAGTTTAATAAGTGCTCTGAATGAACATACACTGTATGGGACAACATTGTCATACTATAGAAGAATGGTTATATACCTTTGTCATAATATATATGCGTCTAGGACAGCGTAAAGTGCTCCAAATTGACATACGTATGGGGCCTAATGAAAACAGGAATGATGTGATCATATTATGGAGTTATATTTTTACAGTTTTCACTAAAATCATGCATGAAAGGAGTAAAAAAGAGGACAAAACAAGATTTGTTTAAAACAATGAAATTCAATTTTGATATTGTGACTGCCCATATGAAAGTGCAATATATCCCTGTAAAAATATGTACGTATTTCATACCTTGTATTGTACAGTATTTTGTAGCTTTTAGCTTTTGAAAGCACAGAAAAAAAATGAATGTGTTCTTATATTTGTACATAGTTTTATTTGTTTTGTTATTCATTGTTAGTTTAATAGATTTTTAGCAAACTCACTTGTTTTGTTGACAAGATTCTATTGATGTGGTCATTATGCAAGCAAAATTTATTTGACGATGGAAATGTATTTATTTGTAGAATATTCCAAAATAATTATTTAGTTGGTTGTAGTCTTTCCAAGAAACAAAAACAATAAACTCAGAAAACATTATTTGATTATCTACATTTATATTACCAACTTTAGTATTTTATATTAGTTTATACAGAGATTAAACCTCCCATTTGTTGCCTTTCTTTTCTAGATATTTATGTTTATCAGTAAATAGTTTTAAAAATGAATAGTTTTTATCATTAAAACTATAATTATATCAGTAGATTTGTTGTACATGTTTGTGTACATTTGATCAGATGCTTGATTTAAGTGTAGAGATTTTTAGTTGATTATGTGAACAAAAGTTCAAATTACGGTAAGAATATTCAAATGTTGAAAAACAAATATCATAATTTTGCCAAAGTCCAGTACTTGCCCATAAATTGGGCTTTAAAGCCATGTATTACATTATATACTCTACCTTAAAGGGACTTAGTAACATTGTCCAAATCCTCAAAATAAAATTGTAATTCTAGCGGTTCCCTCATACCTTGTTGTATTCGTATTAACAATAAAATCATGGGACCGGTTTCGGTTTTTCAAATTTCCCTTTCGTTACAAAGATATGTATGATTGAAGTATTCAGATAAGAAAAACTCCGGGCGAGTTTTTCTTCTGTGTACAAAGTGAGTGCAGTGAGTTACTGAATATCACTTTGCATTTTCGCTCATTACTTGGCCATACAATGTCCATTTGACTTGAGATTTTCACACAATACCCTGTGGACATATGAGATAACAACAATATACATTGCATCAACCATTCATCACTTTTTGCACATGTCAACAAAGTTACTAGATCCCTTTAAATTGCTTATCATAATTTTGGACATTGTTTAAACCCTGAACATTTCATTGTTTTTTAACTGTTCTTTTCTAACTGATTTGTTTGATACTTAATCCCTTCTTGTCCTGTTGTTTATGTGGATGCCAACAAACATTTAACCAACATATTGTACTAAAACTATTTAAGAGTATTACATGTCAGTACTTACATGTTTCCTTTAAAAAAAAGTTAAACAGTACAAAGCGTTTTTAATCAAAATTATAAATTGTTCTGTATTTTTTTTATCAATTAATTTTTAAGAATTAAAAACATATTTCTTACATTGTTAATTCTTTCATCACATTTGCTTTTCTCGCATATTGTGGACAACTTGTCATTCAAATTATATGTATCAGTATTTTGTTTGATATTAAAATGAATAAATGCTAATTTTATAAACAAATGTTTGAAATAATGGATAGAAACTCCAGCGAAATCACCCTTAATTTGCATTACTTAACTTCACTTCCAGTTTATGATGTTAATTAGTTCAAAAGTAAAGGCTACTCTCGTTCAATCAAGTTTTTCAGATGCAGTAAGATTTGTAAGATTTTATTTTGAACCTTGAACCTTCAAGCAGCCTTCATTGACTGGTCATGTACAGTAACCACATGGGCTCGTGTGCTAACAAAATGTGCATATTCATGAATGTGTATTACAAAACACATGATTTCCATAAAACTGCCTTCTTAGACAAGCAGTGTTGTAGTCGATTCCATCTTTTCCGAGGCCGTGGCCGCCATCAAACGCAATCTTCCCATTTCTGTTACATTTGGCCTCCAGGTCTAAGTCTGAGTTCGTTGAAAAAGAACCTTGATACTGTACTCGACTATAAAGCCCTCCACACACAGAGCCGAATCGACTCGACCCGATCCGACTGGTTTTCAGTCGGTTCAGCTCAGTATACGTTGCCTCAGGACTCCTGTTTTGCCGGTCAAGAGCCAGTCGGATATCATTCGAGGCCGATTCAACAAGTGGCCGATTCAACATGTTGAATCGGCTATGACTGAGTGGGACCAACTCTAGCCTGACTGAAAACCAGTCAGATCGGGTCGAGTCGGCTCTGTGTGCTGAGGGCTAATTAACACTGCTGACAAGTTGTATTAAAGTTGTTACTCATGGTTATGTATTTCACAAATCGACTATGATTTGTATAAACCATCATTCTTTAACCTGTATTCTGGTGTCAGGGATAGCAGATGTATAATTTTGACTTGAATCATGTCGACTCCATCTTAAAATAATGTATTCATCAATCCTTTAGCAATTTGAAATGAATACAAATGGAAAAGCCTGAGCCTTCAATTTATTGTGTCAGATCAAAAGTTAAATATCTGCTAAACCTGGCATCAGAATGGCAAAGAATTTTTTTCTTCATTCTTTAATAGTCAATGTAATATTTTGATACTGATGTCTAAATGTTTGTATATAATTTGAGTGGTTTATGTATTCATTCATCATGTGTTTTACAAATGTCAGCGCTCATCAAAAAACTGGGGGAAAAGTTTGCTATTTTATACTGACTCAAACAGTTTTTACATGTTTTAAAGAGATAATTATAGTTTTCATCATGAGAGATGTGATATTTTTCATAATGAATCGTGGTATTAAATGGATGTACATGTATTTGTGTAAAATGTTCATCGCATTGTCATTTTTTTAAATATGAAGTCGGGTAGATGTACATGTATGTTGTTACTGTAGGACTTGTAAATTGAAAATAGGTTTTTATTTGAAAGTGAATATATTTGCTTTGTCGTAGAATGTTCAGAAATGGAAATCTAGTACTAGAAATTGTCTTTATTTATTGAATATTTTGATGTCATCGTTATATCATTTTCATGTAGGTACATGTACATGTAGAAGATTAAATCTGACAAGATTTATACAAAATATTTGGCTTTGTGTTTTGAATCTTGTTTGTATTGGATGTTCTCAATGTGTGAATAATACAAATTTAATAGATTTATTCATCAAACATATTGTTAACAACTTTCAGACACATACATACACATTCAATTATATGCAAGCCAAACATGCAAACATGCGCACATACGGACACAACACAAATACAAACACACACACACAAACACAAACACACATACTTACATATAACATACTTACATACAACTCAAATTTCCATGCAAAGCCACACATACAAAAACACCAATTACACGCCTACATACATGTATGCAACACATACATATTATATACACACATACACAAGCAAGATATTTTCCTCTAACACAATGGATGAAGGAAAACAAAACAATTGTTTTTGTTCTGATATGTCTTGATCTTTATTTGCATTTTTCCATACAGTTTGGGACTAAACCATCCATACAAATATATATTTACAGAATATTAAACAGTAGCATTCTTATTCTTACTTTGAATTCATTCAGTTCTTAGTATTATTATTATGGCATACAAATGTAGATTTCAGCACCAGTGTGAAAACAAAACAACAAAACATGTATTTTATATTATTTATCAAACTTGGACAGTGCATACATACCTGGTTATAGGTTATAGAATACAGAAAATACATCATTTACACAACAGTGTATAAAATGTTCCTTTAATGATACTTTATATAACAGATGATTTATACATATGGACAAATATATATTTGTGTTATATATTATACACTGCTCCTGTTCAAAATTGCATTTTTGCATAGATTTTATAGACAACATAAAATAACAATTAACTGGTTCACTGACTTCTTCAAATCAGGCACGTTCCTTGCCTTATATATTATGATCAGAGCCCCGTTGCAGAAAAATTTACAATCAATTGTCCAGTTGCAATTAATTGCAAGCCAGATCATTTGACTGAATGCACAAATCTCTGTAGCCCATTTCATAAAACATTTTGCAATTTTTGTAAGTGTCCAATTATGGTAACTATTTGGTCAACAGCCAATCAGCATGCAGCATTACAGCTGTTGCCATGGTAGTTACAATAATTGGACACTTACAACAATTCCAAGTGTTTTATGAAATGGGCATAGGTTCAAATGTGCATATTATGCAATTAATTGCAACTTTACAATCCATCGCAACTCTTTCTGCAACAGGGCCCAGGGACAATATGCATAAAACCCTGCTAGCTTAGTTCAGTTCAGTTCATTTTGTTATTAGTCACCAACTATGGTTATCTTGGTAAGCATTTATTGCCTACTAAGTAAACCCTAGTTGGCAACTAAAAGGATATCTTATCTGAAAAAGACTTAGAATGGAACTACAGCTAGTGTGGTTTCATTGGTTTATGTTCACTTGGTCTACACTCGGATGGTCTACAACTCATTTGGTCTACTACCCGATGCCTTTCGCTTCAATTTCCGTAACTCCAAACACAATCCCTAATCCAAAACCTAACCCTAACCCTAATCCACACCCCTAACCCTAATCCACACCCCTAACCCTAATCATAATCCCTAATTATTACCATAAGCCCCCAAATTCATAATTTTCTAGTAGACCAAATGGGAGTAGACCAATTGGCAAGTTACCGTTTCATTGATATAGGCCCTGGAGATGAGCTATTCAATGATCCTGATCCTAAAAAATGCAATTCAATATTTTGAATAAACTTTTAACACATGTCCACTAGTTGGTGTTGCTATGTTGGGCAAACCTCAGACAACCTAAGAACATATGCATCAAAAATGGAAGTTGTTTGTGAACCAGTAAATTGCTATTTAAAACAAAAATGACTGGGAAATACTTTCAAGTAACCATATATTCATACTATTCGATATATTTTGTTTATATTGGTAAGTAGAGCAGAAATGGCATGCATAGATAAAGTGTGGTATTTCACGTGTCCCTGTTTGTGTTGAGTATATATATAATGTATGATACAATGTTAAGAAGTGTGATACAAAGAAAATATAAGAAATATAATCTATGAATATAGAATGTGAGGTTTGACTATATATACCACATTTATCTTACCGGTATTACTCAAGTCAAACATTACCAATATGCATTCCCTTGAGCACAGTAGAATTACAATTTGAATTTAATTACTAGCATATTATCAAACCCTGTCAAAACCTGCTTTAGCAACCACCTCTCTATAAGGGCCACCCACTCATAAAGATACATTTGTTATGGATCCCTAGGGTGGTCTTTGTAGACAGGTTTGACTGAAATACAATTATAGTGGTCTTTATCAACAGTTTGACTTAATTGTAATTAATCAAATCATTATAATTACCTTTCATTGTTATTTCAATTATTCAAATTCAGCATACTTTCATGAGACAATATTTTTTCAAACATGTTGAGACATAATTACTTTCTTTAATTAAACCAAAAAAAACTTGTCAATTTGTAAACAAAAATCTAACAAAACATTTGCAACATAGCCTTTCAATACTGTAGTGGTAAAATAAAGGTCTACTTTACGATGCATACTTTAGTGCAAATATAATTGACTACTCATGCCCTGAAACGTGTAAAGAAAGACGTGGTACACATATGTATGTCTATGTACAGTGACCACCTGTCTATAGCAGCCAATCTGGTTTCAAGTCTGTACGTCTGCCATAATTGGGGGGCTTCAAGCATGTCTAGCATGCTGAACAAAGGTCTCTTTTTAATAGAACCACACTGATTGCTTAGGAGACAATAATACACCTGACATGTAAAAAAACCTACAGTTCAAATTATCTTTTGTTGTACTCTTGGAAGCCCCCCAGTTATGGCCCTAGTATAGGCTTGGAACCGGATTGGTCTATAGCAACCAATCTGCCTATAGTGGCCCCCAAAATTGATCCCCTGCAAAGAAATACAGTTTTATAGAACTGGTCTATGTGGTCATTAAACACATATTTGACAGTTTTAAAAAAGAACACTATTTATTTATCAATATACACTGTATTATATGATTCCAGATCTTATAGTTCTAGTTTGTGAAACAATAAAAATTGTCCCAGATCTAAAAAAAAAAATGTGTCAATATCTGCTATAAATTACCAACATGATTTGATTGAAAATTGAAAAACTAAGCTGAGAAGAATTAAATTTTACAACATTGTGAAACTGGAATGTTCATGTCTGTTTCAACACTACCAAACAATAATATAACAAAGTAAATTATCCAAAAACAATTATTCAAGGGCAAAAATCAATTTGTAATTCTTACAGAAAAAACAAATTCATTGTATACGATTATGTATTAATTGTACACTAATATGGAACAAGGTCAATAAAGTTCAAAATGATTCTTCCAAATTTCAGCATGTTCAAAGTAGATGAAATGTGCTCACGCCATTGTCTATTCTCAGTACATATGATTGCAATTATGAATATGCACATAATAAACTAGATGAGAGTAGAATACTTAAATGTGATATAAGTTCAAAATTTATGTTCAGAAAATCTTGGAACTACGAGATAAAATAACCGATAATAACTTATCATTTCCAGTTATTTTTTACTTTTAATTATTTGACCATTTTAGGTTTAAAAAAAAATATATCTTACTTGAAATCTGAACAGAATAAAGATATTACTAAATTGTTTTCTTTCAAGGGGCTGTTGTTGACCCCCTCTATACTGCAATAAGAAACATTTGATAATTTATAGTTTGTCTGACAAAACATGCTGAAATTGCAAAAATTAAAGTCATATCAAATCAAATCAAATCCAATCAATCAAATAAATAATACCACTAAACAGCTGTGAATGTGAATAACACACCAAAAGTTGTCAATTGTTCAAAATTATTTGACCATATCAACTCAATTAATTGACCTGCAAAATTCTATTTCATCAATAAGCGTGAATTGGTTTGGAAGAGAAAAAAAGACACAGAGAGGTTGAAAAATAATCAAATATATACAAAAAGAAAATGTTGCAAAATTTGCAATTTGAACATATCAGTATCATGTATATATTATTCTTCAAAAATATCAGATTTTGCATAAATTGATATTCTTTATCATTTCTTTGTAATATGTACATACATTTGTGGAAGACTTTACAAATATTTGTTGAGCAGTATCATATCGTCCTTTCTAACAAATATTACGACGACACAAAAACTAAATCAACATGTAATTTATAGTTTGTACCACGTAGCATAAATAATAATGGTGTTAAATCAACCAATAGCACCCTTATATAAACGTGAAATACATGCATTCACATTTCTTACAACCATTTTGCCTTCAAAAATAAATAACACAGGTCTACAAACAATAAGTCATACACAAAATGGTGCAAGTGTGAATTACTAAGTCTAATTTACAGTCGTCAACATGGTTAAATGCACAATCTAAATTGGTCATAAATAATACAAACATGTTTTTTTTTCTGTAATGAGATGAACATGGCAAGATAGGTACGCCTGAAAAGCAGGTAGTTTTTGGCGACAGTTGAACAACAAAACAAAATGGAAGAACAGGTATAAATAATCAAATAGACAGAATTGTATGTTGGTTTAAATACATTTGCTAACAATATCAAAGATGAATATTACGTAAATTCTTCACAAATATCTGAGCTATACACATGACTACACTACAGTTAAACATGTGAATAGCTGCCAACCTACTTATAGTGGCCACTAAAACTAATTCTATGCAGAGGAAAACATAATGTACCTGGCCAAAAGGGTTTTGTTGATTGAATATACTGACATAGAAAAACATATAACGTATAATCGTGTGTTCATGATTTAATCTGTTAGAATGTCTTGAAATTTATATTTAAGTACATGTATATAAAAGTATGAATACATTCTGTTAATAATGTAGTGTATAATGATATTAATATTAAGTATCCAAAATAATTATATTAAAACTAGTTACATGTACTTCAACCATGGTCAAAGGAAGAGTATGAATACTGTTTTATTGTACAACAAAAAATAACTATGGTACATCAAGTATTTCAAACAATTTCTTTTACTTCTCACATGGGAAGTTTTAAAGAATGATTTTGAATAAAAGATTGGCATCATGATTTTCTATTATATTTTTACAAGAAATCACTAAGCATTCAAAACCTTTCAGAGATAAATTCACTAAATTCAAGAAATGCTCACAAATTACATACACTTTAATAATAGGTCTTAATTTATACCAAATTGTACATACAGTGATTTTTTAAATATTGAAATCTAAATTTCTAAATCCCATCAATTACACCAAATTCTATGATGCATATCTACTGTATTGTCAGTCATATTTTTGAAATAGATAAAAGGTGCCATACAAGTGATAATTACCATCATCATATTTTGAATAAGATGATGGTTAACCCATTGCATACCGGAGCCTGGTGGGCCCTGTTCCAACTCCATGCATAGTGATTGCAAAATCTAGTAATTAATGGATATAATTTGCATCTATAGATGTTTATATACTTGTAGAACTGTGCCCCATTTCATAAAACACTTGTAATTGTTGTAAGTGTCCAGTTATTGTAACTATTAGGTCAACAGCCAATCAGCATTGAGATGTTGCCATGGTAGTTACAATAATTGGACACTTACAACAATTGCAAGTGTTTTATGAAATGGGGCACTGAAATACTTGGGCTGTGGGTCTATGGAGAATGCATGTCAAACAAAATCAAATAGCCCTAACTCCTAACCCAGGGCTCTCCCTTACCTTTTTTTTTCAGGTGGCCAAAATTACACATCCAATATATTATAACCATAGACTTGGGTGTTTTAGATCCTCATTTAATAGTTAGTAGCCAATACAGAGCTACTAGCTTATTTCTAGTGGCCAAATGAAATTTCAGGTGGCCATTGGCACCCGGGCCACTGCTGAGGTTGAGCCCTGTTAAACCTATTCCAGACAGGTCCCAAAAGTTACTTGGGCCGGGATTTATAATGAATGTAATACCAGAATCAAATAATCACAAATTGATTAATGTTCAAACATAACCCATTCTGGGCTCTGTTACATAAAGATTTACAATTTAAGGCCACTTTTCACCTTTTAAGATGGCACTTTCATGCCCAGAATTTGTTATTAAAAAAAAAAAAAATCAAACAATCCGTTAATTAGTTGTACAATATATTCATGTTACAGGGCCCAGAACTGGTCCCCTAAAATACTCGAGCTGGGGTACATCTCTGTATGAAAAATGCATGTCATACTAAAAATTAAACCATGACCAAGTAGGACATGGATTTAACGCACATTACTTGTTTCAAAAACTAATGAGCACACAAAAATGCATTCACTTTTGAAGAATTAAGTACTCACGCCAAGCAGTGCAGCATACATGTGTTATTATTTCTTACTGTTTTTGCCCCAAATATACACGTACATGTACATGTATCATCAAACTTGCATAAAATAGAAAAATTAATTTCGACTGCAAGACCCTGTTTCATAAAACTTTTGCAATTGTTGTAAGTAACATCCATGGCAACAGCTGCGATGCTCCATGCTGATTGGCTACTTTAAATGTAGGCAATGTCGAACAAATGAACTGTAAAGTATGTGAACCTATTATCACTCAAAAAATATCAACTACAAAACCTGAACTGGATTGTGCTGTGCAGGATTGCAAAATGTTCTGCTCTAGGATAAACATTTTTTTCTTCAAATTATTATCCCATTGTATTAAAAGACATATTAACTTGATCAGAAAGAGATACAATCAATGGTAAAGTTGCATTTAATTGCAAGTCAGATCATGTGACTAAATGCAAAAATTTGATTGGTTGAAATGCGCATACTTTCCGACTTGCAATTAATTGCAACTTTACAATCGATTGCATAAAGTCTTTCTCCAACGGGGCCCTGGACTGGTCCCGAATATATTCGGGCTGGGGTCTGAGGAGAAGGCATGATATACACAACTATCAATATTTGATAGTCTTCACTGGTTTAAACCATTCATTACTTTTTACAATACGGGCTGGGGTCTATGGAGAATGCAAGTTATACCAGAAGCAAATGGTCCTGAAAGGACTACAGAAAGGGTTCTTATACGTTTCTGTTCTTCAGCCTTGCTCTTTTCTGTGAAACTTGAAACAATTTTTTTCATTTAATTTTTTTATTTTTCATTTTTTAAAACTTATTTTGATTTCAGCCATCTTCAAACGTTGGGAAAGTTATCGTTGACCTTTGAATCACTTGTTTTCTATAACATGAAGAAAAAATGAAATCAGAATTGACATTCTGGTCCATTTTAAACATGATGACAAAAACCCCAAATCATTGACCTTTACTCTTTCTTTACATGTGTTGCGCCATTGGATTAGAGTGGACAAACTGACCAATCTCCATGCCCGTCCACGCGGGCTCATCCAAGTCACCCTGGTTTCTCCGTGAGGAGATTCTTGAATAAAATGATTCAGAATCAAAATTCTGATCCCATTTAAACATGACGATTAAAAAAAGCCATCTAGACTTTTTCATTACATGTGTTGCGCCATCGGATTAGAGTGGACGAACTGACCGTTCTCCATGCCCGTCCACGTGGGCTCATCCAAGTCACCCCGGTTTCCGTTGAGGAGATTCTTGAATAAAATGATTCAGAATCAAAATTCTGATCCCACTTAAACATGACGATTAAAAAAAGCCATCTAGACTTTTTTCTTTACATGTGTTGCACCATTGGATTAGAGTGGACAAACTGACCGTTCTCCATGCCCGTCCACGTGGGCTCATTCAAATCGCCGCCATTTCCGTTGAGGAGATTCTTGGGGTTTCGGCTCAGCACCATGTCCAGTTTGTTGCCCGAGTCGGCGATCAGCGGTACCACCATGCAGCAGTCAAAGTCATGCGTCCTCGTTTGGTTTACCTACGGGAAAACAAAGATTACAAAAATAAAAATTATCAAGAGTTTTATCAAATTCATCATGGATCTTGTTTCCAGAGTCTGTAATAATGATAATAATAATATCAATAATGTTGCCCGAGTCGGCGATCAACGGCACCACCATACAGCAGTCAAAGTCGTGCGTCCTCATTTGGTTTACCTACAGTATAATGAAAATTAAATGAAAATTGTCAAAATTGAAACTTTAGCAAACTTAATTTGTGCGACATGTAATCATTCTAATGAAATTACAAATATAAAGAAACACCACCATTCAAGAGCCAAAATCTTGTATTCTCATCTTGTTTACCTGCTATAACAAAGCAATGTTAATGCATAATTCTAGTGGTTCTCAAATTGGCAACAAAAATAAACAAAATATGAGCACTACATGTATATTAGTCTGATGTAGCTCGTTCCCAGTAGATAGATAATCAGCATCACAACCATGCCACATACTCGTTTATCTGCTATTAGAAATTAATCAGTAATCAAATTGGCAACATTATTTTACAATTAAAGGCATGTGCTTGTAATCATGGTTCACTATATAATATATTTATTTAAAATAATAAAATTCCCTTTTTTAAACTGACAACAGAAAAAAATGAAATATTAAAATATTACATTCACAAACAAAATACTAGATTAAACACTAACACAAAATATGAAAAATAAAAAAAACACAAACAAGAAAACGGGTCAATACGAACATGAGACTTAAAACAATTCAATAAGATGTTTCCATGCATATTTTGGGGCTAATGGAAGTACTGCCTCCAGATTTTATCAGTAGGGTACACATCTAATGAATTTTTACCCGAGTATCAAGTATCTAATCCAGTCTTTCTTTCAGGTTTTTTTTACCAGATTCAATTATACCTGGGACGCTATTTGAAATCCAATAGCAAGCGAGCTAATGTCCTAGGGTAATAACATCCCAAGTTTTCTTTCTCTCTCTTTCTCATTATTGCAGTACGTGCCATGTTGATACACCCAATCATTATCAGCCAACCCTGAGTTTATACCTAAGATTTCTTTGCAATGAGCATTTCTCTTTGGCCATACTTCTTGATTTAATAGCAAGCATAATAATGCATTACTCAGAAATAATACCCCCCAAAACCCCTCTCACTCACGTCTCCCAATGATATATTATCACAGAATGTTTCATGTTAATACAAACAATTATAATCAGCCAACACAGTGTTCACACATAATATCTTAACCCCTTGACCACGGGAACCAAGTGGGTTGTGTACAAAGTCTATGGGGATTTCATAAACTCGTAGGGAACAGGTTAGCCTAAGATTTCTTTGCAATGAGCATTTATTTTTGGCCATACGTCTTGATTAGTATATAAGCATAATAATGCAGTACTCATTATTAATTAATACCCCCAATTTCCCCCCTCCCTCATACTTTGTTATTATCACAGTACAAACCAGGTTGATATTAATTAAAAAAGCTAACCCGAAGTTCTCCCAGCATGTCTTAACCTGAGATTTGGTTGCAGTGAGTATTTATCTTCTACCATATTAACAACAAATCTTTTGTTTACTGTAAACGTTGTTATTTTCGCGTGATTAATATTTCGCGCTGAGCGACACAAAATCACATTCGCGGCTTTTTAATTTCATGGCCAAACAAGTGTTCACACGCATTGCAAATCGCACATTTATGTTTGCGAGTTTTAATATTCGTGGACGCTGATTTTAGTGCCAAATCCGCGAAAATTACTGCACCGCGAACATAATTACCACGTTTACAGTAATAGCAAGCATAATAATGCAGTATTCAGAAATAATACCCCCAATTTCCTCTCTCCCTCATACTTTATGTTATTATCACAGTTAATACCATGTTGATACACTGAATTATAACAAGCTAACCCTGAGTTCACACATCATATCCCTAACCTGTGATTTGGTAGCAAATCTTCTATCATATTATAACAAATCTTTTGTTAAAGGGATAGTTGAGTTCTGGTAAGGAGAGTACAGTTTTGGTGAAACTGAATTTTAGTAACCAAAACCTGCATCATTACATTACAAACTAATAGTTTTAACTAGAAAGGAACACAAAATTACAAATGACGTAGTAAAGATCATGTTATCATTCAAAAAGAGCCGTTAAAACGTAAGAGGGCGCTCTCTAAACACTCATCGGTTTCAACCATTTTGAATAAAATATTGTGCATGTGATGCTTTGTTGAAATAGTGATTAGATAGAGAAATAAACAACAACTATTTAAATACCTATTTTGTAACTTTTTGAAAAGAGGAAGCATTTTTTGAATTTTTAACGGCTGGTTCAAAATTCTCTAATAAACCTGGGGCCCCAGGTTTATTACAAATTGTTATATTTATGGATATTTCAGCCGTCTCTGAACCGATTTTGATCAAACAAAGATGACATTGATACGCCCAATTTTAGCTAGAATATTAAAGGTTGCATGCAGCTAACACCCAGAGTTTCACCTTCTCTTTGTCATACTTTGTACTATTAACACATCAATATTGCACAAGTATACAAATGTATAACACATCACCTACTGAAATACACCTAAAAAAGTTCCCCTAAAAACTCAACCAGACTTTCACCTGAAATAGGATTCTGACGAAAATAGAAAAATGGCCAATTAAGCACACTTTATATCGATTCTTCAGCAACAAAATATTTTGTCCTCCTCATTTTCTCAGTCCAGCCAAATTGCACTTGTAACAGAGAGCCTGAGGGGAGGTAGCGAGTCGTTTATTGATTCTGAGTTTTTCGCTGATCTGTTTGATATTTTTAGCGCTATCAAAGAGAGGCTCGAGTGAGAGCGTGCATGGCCTTTAGCCATTTTGTAAAAAATGAAATAGGAGCAATTTATTTTTAAAATCATTTTATGCAAGGTTTGACACCTTGCTGCTCCTATACTGTACATAAATATGTACATTATGCACACCCTTATAATCACACAACTAAAAGTACCACGCATATGACAACAAAAAAAACAATACCCCTAATGCAGGGCTCGACATTAGCACTTGCCCTATTGCCCGGGGCAAGTCAAAACTGATGTCGGGCAAATAAAATTTCATAAATGGCCTAATTTGGTTGCCCAATCGGGCAACTAAATGATTGGTCAACCATGAAAGAATAATGTCATTCCTTCTGGTTTAATTCTCATCTATAAGTTAGTGGGTAAGTACAATTTCTGTTTGGGCAAGTAAAACTTGAAAAGTTATGATTTTACTTGCCCGAACGGGCCAGTAAGGAAAAAAGTTAGTGAGGAGGCTTGCCTAATGCCAAAAAACATATACATGTATAGAAGTAATAGAACAAATTAATAATACTATACATGCATTCATGAACAAAGAGTCACATTCGACAATATAGTATTGTGCGTATATACAAATATCCATACACATACAATTCACACAAATAATCAAAGTATCAAACATATATATAAACAGATAATAGTAATAAAGTGTTGCTTATGACACTAAATAACATACTTGCTCTCTAAAAAGCTCTTTATAATAACTATAAACAAACTGATACTACGCAATCTTACAATTAAACAATGTAAATAGCTAATAACTTAAACTTATAAATGAAAATGAGCAAAGAAAATCCTATTTTCATTGCTCATTTTAATACTTTGTATTATTTCTGGTCAGTTTCCCTATGTTTGAAATAATACCTACGCTGTATGTATGGCAATAAAATATGCACTTTGATGCTATCGCTCTACTCAAAGAGGTTATTACAGATAAGAATCAACTGATGCCATTATCGTATCATTAGTTGCTAGTGGCGACAGTTGTCATGGAAACAAGGGAAAAGTGCTTAATGCAGTGGGAAAATTAACAATATTGCCTGGAGATTACTGTTGACACAATAACACGACTGGCTGTAACTATTACTTTGCTCACATTAGAGCATAATAAAACACTCTTCAATATTAAAGAGGTTGAAGACTTTATAACCCACAAAGCTTAAAGATGGATGTTTAAATTATGTTACAAGCATATGGAAATTGCGCCGATAAAAAAGTAATGGCATTGCCTTCAATTATTGCTAAAGCAAGCCTCCACACTAATTGTTTTTTCTACTTAGGCTTTGGGCAAGTTAATAATTTTTTTTATTTTACTAGCTCGAACAGAAAATGTACTTGCCCACACAAATCAATGTAAAACAAAAGAAAAATTAAGCATGCTAGATAGCTCAATCTGCTTGGCATTTGTGCTTATCTCTAGATGAAATTTATAAATAAGGAATTACATTTCTCTCTAGGAGATGAACATAATTGTAAGGTGCCTGATCGATTAACCAAATTATATCATCTATGAAAGTTTATTTGCCAATGTTTATTTTCCTGGGGCAATACAGCAAGTGCTAGTGATGATACAGTTAGTTATTATTACAGTTTGGAGCATTTAGGGGCATTCTTCAAGATCAGACAGAATTTGATAAAAATAACTGTAGATTATGTGAACAAATGACCAAAATAATAAACAATTTGTCATAATAGGAGAATATCTTTATACAAAGCTCAGACAATAAATTATAATAAATGCAGTGATGCACCTACCTGCAGTATTCTGTCGAAGGGTCTCACATTTCCACTGCGCGACGCCGGTCCCCCTGGCCTCACTGTATTCACAAAGACACCTTTCTCCGAGATCCCATCCGACACGCTGAACCCAAAGTCCTCCACATCGCTGTCCTTCGACAAGGTCACCTTGTGGAGCTCGACGGGGGCAGAGTTGGGTACTATGTCAGATACGGTTGACTCGTCGCCGAGGTGAGATGCATCATTGCCGTGCATCTGTTGCGAGGTGTTCACGCTCTCACTCTTGGAGCTGAAGCTCTCATACTGGTTGTAGCCGTTGCTGCCGGTCGGGGCGTGTGGCGGCAACGTGCTGTAGTTGTTGTGCGGGGAGTGAGGTGAGGTGTCCCCACCGCTGCTCCCCCCGTAAATCTGCTGCATGGAGCTGGCACTCGGCTTGCGGTTGGCACCACCACCACCACCACCTCCTCCGATACCCCCACCCAAGGATTGATGGTGGTGGTGGTTGTTGTAGTAACCGTGCCCGAGGCCTGCCGCACGACGCATCTCGCTCGACGTGAACTGATCCGTGTTGAGGAAGCTCGCTTCTAGCTGTCGGAGAAAGTCCCGGTGCTTTGCGATCTGCGCCTCGTGCGGGTGATAGCTGTGCTGTGAGTGCGCGTAGCTCTCGTCCTGATCAGAGCTCAGCATGTCGGCGGGGTAAGTATGTCCCCCCTGCTGGCTGTTAGCGCGGTAAACCCTCTGTCGTTCTTCAACGTCCTCCTCGCTTGCGTCATTCGGCGAGGTCGACTGCGAAGAGCTGTGCATGCGCCTCGTCCGGTTATTTCGCCGCGTTGGTGACATGCTGCTGCGTCGTGATTGGCTAGTTTTTGGCGAGTGAGAGCGTGACGCGTGCGTGTGGTTGCTATGGTAACCCGTATCCATGCCCGAGCCTTCCCACGAGTCCCCGTTGTTCTGCGTCATGACTGGTGTGGACATGTGGTCGAGGTCGTACTGGTTTGCTCCTCTGCCGAATCGTGTGGGGCTCTGGCTGCGTGAGGATGCTTTGATTGGCTGTTAAATACAAAATGAATTTATAGAGAAAAAGGTTTCATACAGAGATCGAAAAATCAATCCTTTAATGAGTGTGGGATAAGGCCTCATTCATTTTTTTAAAATATCAATACAAAACTTTAAAAATATTCTCAAGTAAGGAGCTGTTTTAGTTAGTTTTACAACCAACAAGGAAACTGAGATTATTTGTTTTCACTTAATTTTCTAAGCATTCAAAATGCATTTCGGCATTTTTAGCTTGGCATTGCATTCTGAATGCCATAATTCACCCATTTGGCAAGTGCAATGTTCTTCACATTCAATGCATTCAATCATTTAAATTTCCATGACAATGAGAAACATTCAAAACTAACCTGATCGTATCCCCTGTTCTTCTCTTTCTTGCTAATCTTGAGGACCACCGTATCACCGGCAGTCTGCAGTAGACGGATGGCTTCCGATAGGGTTTTGCCCTTTAGGGAGACCCCGTTGATCGCTAGTAGACGATCACCTAAATGAATTGCACCAGTCCTGAACAGATGAAAACAATGCAAAATGACGAACATGTATAAGCATATACATGGAATGATTCTTTTAAAGTTTACTCTTCTTTAATTCTTAAATATCACCA
The DNA here is from genome assembly GCA_037951105.1 of Echinarachnius parma. Classification (NCBI taxonomy): domain Eukaryota; kingdom Metazoa; phylum Echinodermata; class Echinoidea; order Clypeasteroida; family Echinarachniidae; genus Echinarachnius; species Echinarachnius parma. The sequence goes on from JBAMJV010004708.1 coordinate 107,887, forward strand.
TGGCTCAAAATTGATCACTGGCCTGCTGGCTTGGACCACTAAAAATGAGCTTTGGAAAACCAGTATGTTCTCCTTGTTAAATTTTACTTTCCTAACTTGGCAACTAAATTAAACAAACTCTGTAACCCTTCCTTTATTTTTACGACACCAACAGCAATTTTTGATGTCTCTATTTTATAAGTACTGTAAGAATATGTTTTTGCCAAGACTCGTCTAAATACCAGAAGTTATCATTTGCTCCAGAGAGGATGAAACTTTGGTCAATGCACCATCAATGAAGCTTATTTTTTGCCAATAGTTGAAAGCAAGAATCGCAGAGCAAAAAAGAGATTGCTGAAGCTCACCTTTCTGCGAGGCCATTCTCCGTCAGACCCGAGATGATGACAGGATCAAAGGGTTCCTCAGTCCCTGAGATAGTAATACCCAGTGGCCCACCGTGTCGCACCAGCTCCACCGAGTAGGATATTGCACCGCTAACATCAGGCTCATCTGTAGAAGAGAATGGGTAAATGGTACATTGCACCTATTAGTTTATGGTTCATTGGTTCAAATGATGGTGCATTGGGGTTCACCCTGTCTTATAAGTTCCATTGTCTAGGATTTTGCTCCGCAACTGGCAATTTGACTCATTTATATTAAACAATGATATTGAACAGCTATAAGTGGAGCTAAAGGTTTACATGGTACATTGCACCAATAATATGGTTCCTTGGTTCCGGAGATAGTAATACCCAGTGGCCCACCGAGTAGGAGAGTAGGTGGTCCTAAGAAGGATCCACTGATCGCTCAACAATTTGATCGGTTTATTCTGCTCGTCGTCAGAAAAAATTATGATTTTATCAGTCTATCCTTCTCACCTGAATAAGCCTCATTTTTCTTGACTTTGAGTTTGACGATCTCATCTGACTGGGCTAGAAGATGCATAGCTTCTTCCACCGTTATCCCGTCCAGGTGGATGTCATCGATGGCAAGAACTTGGTCTCCCGGCTCCAAGGTACCCGTCCTAGAATTTTTAAAAATATATAAGCAGGAGATAAAATAATAATTTTGATTTCAAACAAACGTTTCAAAAAACAACATCTCAACTGACTGGGCTTGAAGATGCATAGCTTCTTCAACCGTTATCCCGTCCAGGTGGATGTCATCTATGGCAAGAACTTGCGTCACCCGGCTCCAAGGTACACCCATCCTAGCATTTAACAAAATTTACAAACAGAAGATAAAATATTAATTATAATTTCAAACACAGTGGTGGTGGTGGTGGTGGCGGAGACGATGATTGTGATGAGGAAGGTGTGATGAAAACATTGTATTACTTACTTTTGGTAGTGCATATATGGCATTACATATTTATGTCATGATTTCTATGTAACTAGTTTTTGTTATTATATTTTAAGAAATGTAATAAATTATAATATATTGTGCAGGACCTTCTTTCTCTACAACAACAAAAGTTACTGTTTTTATTTGCAATATAAAACAGGAATGGAATATAATCAAGACAGGGCTCAAACCTAATTTCTTTTTCTGAAATCATGATCCTCGTTGCAGATGAATAATTCCAACATTTATATGCACAAATTGTAAATAATATAAATATCTTATGAAACAAATACAAAATGTTGCATACCTGTTCGCTACACTGCCCCTCTTCACTGATGAGATGAGAAGACCTTCTCCTAGCTTTCTGTTCTTAGGAGCTGTAAATGTAAACATGTAATAAAATATTGTCAGAAGTTTACAAAAGAAATTAAACCTTGCAAAGAGCTGCCTATATCAAAACAAGAGCTAGAAATTTAACAAAATGTATACATGTTCATGTAGACTATGAAAGACTATTAAAATATTGTCAGAAATTTTCGGAAGATAAGATATAGTCCATATACATGTTGTCCATGACTTAAATTTAGTCCAAGGACAAAGGAATAATGTCATAAGATTTGATTAACCAAGGGTAAAATTAAACCTGCTCTTACATATTTAGGGCATTAAATTAGGGCAAGATACTTACCAGTTAGCGTAATACCCAGGCCCATTTCACATACAGGGAGCTTCACACTGAATGTGCCACTGCTTGGAACAACCGACTCTGAGGGAAAAAAAGAGAACATTGACACTTATTTTCAAGAATGTATGTCAAATAATTCTAATATACATCTCTCATACAGGGATAAAACAGCAATAAAACATGCCACAAGCTTGGAAAGATCAACTCTGAAAAAGAAAACAAAAATTAATATTCACATTTTTTTTCCCAAGAACTATTCTCATTCACTATTCATGATCTCCACGATATGTCATTACTCAGTTTTGGGCACAGGGCTCAAACAGAACATCACCCACCTATCCAATCTTGCTCAAACACATAAATATAATCTATAATCTTTGTTCTAGAGTAGAACCAAAATGTTAGTGGTTCCAAGACCAAGGGGTGAGGAACCTAGAGTTCATTTTGCTGGCCCTACAGTGTGGAACTGCTTGCAAGTAGACTGGAGGTTGTCTCTCACAGTAGAAATATTAAAGACGACTTCAAAAGACATACTTTATTTTCACTGTATATAAGATGGGAGAGGTTGTAAAGCGCATTTTACAGTTAGATAACTGGAAATGCGTGATAAAAGAATGAATTATTATTATTAAACACATCCATCATTATCTCACCTGCTATATCAAACTCTACTTCCAGGGTGACTTGGGGCGTTGTTTCATGCAGTATGTGGTTAGCCTCATCCGCAGTCATATCTTCCGTGTAATTGCCGTTGATGGAGATGAGACGATCGCCAGCCTGCATCACACCACTCCTAGACGCAGAGAAGACAAATTGATTCATCTGTTAAACCTTACCTCCCATCAACCAATCAATTCATGAATCAATCATCATGTAAAATATAAATCTTTCATTCTGGCATTATAAAAAATAAGCTACACTTAAAAAACAGAAATTACTGGTAAACACTTAAACCGTTTTACAAATGTTGAATTTTATCAACCCATTGATGGTTAGTACGGAAAATATTATCCATCGCGGATGAAATGCAATGAAGAAGTTAACTATTTGTCTCACGAAGTAAACAATACAAAATATGTACAATATTTTAAGCGCATCTGCTACGAGACAAACGGTTGACTTCTTCATTCCATTGATGGTTGTCGTGTGCCACAGGAGATATGCTTATTATTTCTCTTCATTACCGAATCAAAGCCCTCTGCCTCCAGAGGCATCCAGTCAAAGGGTCATTTGAAAGTCCAGTGATATGATTGAAGTGGTTTAAAACCAAACATTTTAAATATTAAACTTTTTGCATGGGGTGTACATATTTGTTGTTAGGTACTGATAATTATTGTTTATCAAACAATTAATAAACATTAATAAATATTTGCTTGCCTTTCTGCTTTTCCACCAGGTTCAACGTAATTTATGACGGCGGGAGAGCCGAGAATCTCTGTTGCAAACACCCCGCTCTGTAGCTGAATACCATAGTCGCCTGTTCTTGAGTAAAGCGTCACTTCGACCGAGTCGTTGTGACACACTTGCGGAGATGAAAGGCCATTTATTGTAGAGGCAAGAGACACTGTAAAAACAAGGAAAAATATGTTTGTATTAATTATAATAAAAGTGTATAATACAAATTACAAATATTAGAGTAAATCAATGAGTATTTCTTAATTCATGCAAAATGTAGTAAAGTAAATAATCTCCCTTACTTAAAGGGACTTAGTAACATTGTCCAAATCCTCAAAATAAAATTGTAATTCTAGCGGTTCCTTTATACCTTGTTGTATTCGTATTAACAATAAAATCATGGGACAGCTTTCGGTTTTTCAAATTTCCCTTTCATTACAAAGATATGTATGATTGAAGTATTTAGATAAGAAAATCTCCGGGCGAGATTTTCATCCCTGTACAAAGTGAATGCAGTGAGTTGGTGAATATCACCCAATATCACTTTGCATTTTCGCTCATTACTTGGCCATACATTGTCCATTTGACCTGAAATTTTCACACAATACCCTGAGGACATATGAGATAACAACAGTATACATTGCATCAACCATTCATCAGTTTTTGCACATCTCAACAAAGTTACTAGATCCCTTTAAAAGGGATAGTTGAGTTCTGGTAAGGAGAGTACAGTTTTAGTGAAACTGAATTTTAGTAACCAAAACCTGCATCATTACATTACAAACTAATAGTTATAACTAGAAAGGAACACAAAATTACAATGACGTAGTAAAGATCATGTTATCATTCAAAAAGAGCCGTTAAAACGTAAGAGGGCGCTCTCTAAACACTCATCGGTTTCAACCATTTTGAATAAAATATTGTGCATGTGATGCTTTGTTGAAATAGTGATTAGATAGGGAAATAACCAACAACTATTTAAATACCTATTTTGTAACTTTTTGAAAAGAGGAAGCATTTTTTTGAATTTTTAAAGGCTGGTTCAAAATTCTCTAATAAACCCGGGGCCCCGGGTTTATTACAAATTGTTATATTTATGGATATTTCAGCCGTTTCTGAACCAATTTTGATCAAACAAAGATGATTTTATTGTTTAAATATTATGCTCTTTCAAATTTTACACTCAGTTTTTCATTACCTCACAAACCAATTAAGTAGTCTAGCGCCCTCTCTACCAAAACTCAACTTTCCCTTTAATGTATCATACATTTTCTAAAGTCTACTGTTGCAAATGGTTTTATTTACAATTAGTCCTTTTTATCTCACAAATTAAGGTAAAACCTCTGCATCAAATAATCATGTTAATTCAATTTTTGAAACCATTCAAATACATATATTTTGAATATAGGTCAATTTCACAAGTAGGTTACTGCTTGACCTAAATATGACCTGAGAATCTCATTAGCTACAAATTCACTGCAACCAGTATACAAGTATGTACATTTCATCCACTTAACATTATGTTAATAGTACATTTCAGATAGCTTACAACCCCTTGTTCAGTGGCAGCATTCCTTGATGGTTCAAAAGTGGCTGTACATTCTTCCATTTTAACTTTCTCTTTGTTTTAGAGAAGCAAACACCATTGTTTATTTCACTGTCTCTGCATTCCATCCCTTGTAAATTTCAGGAAGTAGGTTCTAATTGTAAATGAATAGTCATTGTTCCCATAACTGGTGGTTAATTTCAAGTGGCTGAACATGTTTTCTTTTTACTTTTACTTTATTTCAAAGCAGTAAACAAGTTTGTAAGTTTCTATAACTTGACATAACTCCAATAGTTAATTTCAGGAAGCCAGCTGTTGGATGATTAAATTGCACATATGATGGTTTCATGTCCTATATGATTGACAGATGGATATTTTTCCTGCATTGACTTTTAAAGTATTCCAAAAGAAATTAAGACAATGTGTAGGAAATTGAATTGTTTTCATGCAAATGTACAGACAGAAATACATGACCATATATAATAAAGGTCATTACACCAATGAATAAAACAAATCCATCCACATTATTTATCCGTTCCAATAAGTTAGTTACAGAACTTACACATAGAGCCAGTCTTGTGGCCTTTTGCCCTGAGCTTGCGAGCGAGTGTGCTGTTCTGCTGCCTTGAATTCTGGGAAGTATTGATAGGCGTGTTGCGAGCCAAACTGTTCTGACTGTATCCAGGCATAAGGGGTGTGGTGCATCTGGATGAATGGCCTGTGAAAAATAGAAATTACAATTGTTATATTTTTCTCCATCCTCATCACAGATTTCATCATCACTATCCATAAATAGATTTTCATCACCATCTTCTTCAATTTTATGAGTACCATCATCGCCATAATCATTGACACTGTCATTATGACAAAAAACACAACCACCATTATCATCATCATCGCCACCATCATCATCATCACCACCATCACTATCATTGATATCATCATCATCATCATTATCATCATCACCACTACCACCTCCACCACCATCATCATAGTCATCACCACTACCACTAGCAGCATCATCATCATTACCACCACCACAACCACCCCCACCACCAGCACCACCACCACCACCACTACTTCCATCTAAACCAACATCACCACCACCACTACCACCACCACACCCACTTCCATCCCCACCAACACCACCACCACCACTACCACAAACCCCACCACTACGACCGCCAACACCACCATCATAAACATCATCAAAATCACTATCATCATCATCATTATCATCATCATCATCTTCATTGCCATCACCACTTCTATCCCCATCATCATCATGGTCATCATCTCACCAGTCATTTTCTCTCTGTGTTCCCGTGAATAGGTCAGTCTAGGGGTCATCTGACTGACGGGCAGTATCTCCAGCTTGACCTGCTCCGTGCCGGACGCCAGCAGCTTCATCGCCTCGGCAACGCTCATGTGACCCGTCGTCAGGGCGTCGATGGTCAGTATCTCGTCACCTATATGCAGGGCTCCACATCTACAGATTGGACATACAAGTGAGATGTGAATTTTAGCTTCTTGGAAAAAAAACTATTCATCATATCAGTAATGGAAAAGAGCTATACCGCCATCTATGCTCAATTTTTTACATTGTATTCATGCAGTTAATCATCTGAAGAGCATATAAAAACAACAAAGTTAGTTTAAATGGATTATTTGAATACGAAAGGAAGTAAATTGAGTAGATGTAAAAAATTTGAATTTACACAGGCAGTGTTAAATATGGTCATTGATGTGCTTATTGACTTGGATAAGATATGCAAAAGAAGCTAGCTTTTCATGATGTAAATATAACATGATGTAAGAAATACCCATGAACAGTTACTGTATAAAGAATCAACAGACATCTCCTAATATCTTTGAACAGAGCTACAATCTGATACGGATTTCCCTAATTAATGACATCCAAGTTGAGATTAAATGCTCTGCTCTTGTTTGTTATGTGGGATTTATGAATGGATTAAGAGGGTATCAAATATTTTAAGATGTCAATCTATTGTTTTATCCAACATAATCTCAGAACGTCTTGGCACTCCTTATGTTTTTGTTATGAGTTGATCTCTTTCATCAGTACAGGATACTGTTTAACCCTAATAGGAAATCTCTATCACGGAAAAACAGTCACAACATACTTGTTTATAAATTATTTTAAAACACTGTCAGATGACAACTTCCTAAACTTTATATTTTTGAAAGTGAGATATGGTTTCTGTGGAAATTTTTTTTTCCAAATTATATGACTGTCATTCTATCTACATGTATCTACTGTATCTATCTATCTATCTATCTATCTATCTATCTATCTATCTATCTATCTATCTATCTATCTATCTATCTATCTATCTATCTATCTATCTATCTATCTATCTATCTATCTATCTATCTATCTATCTATCTATCTATCTATCTATCTATCTATCTATCTATCTATCAGTAAGCACAAGTATCACTTTTGTGATGATTTTACTAACTACAGTGTACCTGTCTGCGATACTGGCTGCCTTGATGTTGTCAATGATGATGACCGTTTTGCCGCCTCTGTGGATTGAGCTTAGTCCCACGCCTAGGTGTGCGCCGGGTGTTTTTGAGACCTCTACCAGAAGTGGGCCTGTCGCATTCTTGACTGCCTCTGTTGGATTGAAAGTCATAAAATAAAATTAGAAATCTAATCTCTGTAAATTGAGCTTAGTCCTACATGTAAATACAAAGTAAAGAATCCAGCCTCTGTAAAAGACCTCTACCAGTAGTTGGCCTGTTGCATTCTTGACTGCCTCTGTTGAAATACAAGATAGAATTCAAACATATAAAGGAAATGACTAGAAATATTTTAAATGATTGAAAACGAGCAAAGAAAAATAGGCTTCACCAGGAATCGAACCCGAGACCTCCGGATTGCTAGACCGGTGCATAACCATTGAGCCACGAAGACTCTTGAATGGGGGATGTTCCCATGAAACCCTTTTCATTGCTCGATTAGTCAGAAGCTATACAGGGTGGCCCACAAATAACGGAACGGGGTACTTGCCATACTAAAGACTCATGATGCCCGCCATACTGCATCGAGTAACGATCAACCGTGCGTCATTGTGAGTGTGCGTTCAGCTGTGAATAGAGAAGAATGGGTACCAACAATGGCGCACGCATTGAACGTTACTAGTTGCTATGACGGGCATCATGTGTCTTCATTATAGCAGGCACCCCGTTCCGTTATTTCTGGGCCACCCTGTATAAACCAGGCACTAACCTGAGGATAATTAAATCAACTTTTCTAGAGAAAGTTTGCGGGATCATACGGTAATTGAATTCAAACATATAAAGGAGACTGAAATACAAGATAAATACACTTCAAAATTAAATACGAAATCTAGCCTATGTGGAAGCCCAGGCCCACTCCTAAGTGAGAGTCAGGTGTTTTTGAGACCTCTTCCAAAAGTGGTCCTGATGCATTTTTAACTACTTCTGTATGAATAAGAAACACAAATATAAAATAAGAAACTTCATAGTCCTCTCACATTTTTTTTTTTTTATTGCTTGGCACACAGAATAGTTGAAGGAAAATGTAGAATTGATGAAACAATGTAGCACAGGTTAGATACAAAGATAACAAAGCTAAAGTAGCTATTGAACGGCTATACACAGTTACAAAATAAAAGTAAAGGTTGAAAAACTTGGTGAAAATAGTGGGGGAAAATTATAATTTTCTAAATTTTCAAAAATATGAATACAAAATTGACACACGATACACTTTGAAACTATTCTAGCAAGCTGACAAGCATGTTAAAAAGAAAATAAGAAAAACTGCATTTAAACGAGTAAGCTTGGCAATTAATTCGTTCTTGGCCCGTTCCAAGACAATTTAGGTAAAGTTGTTCCCTAGATTTGAAAGTTGTCATTATTTAATGAAAACAATACCATGTCGATCTAATAAAGCCATCATCAATTTAAAAGCTAATATCTTGACTCACTCCCACTTTTGTCACCCTATGTACCAATAATCCATGGTGGATACCTGAACAGGCCTGCTTTTATTGTCAGCCTCCTTTCTTAAAGGGACTTAGTAACATTGTCCAAATCCTCAAAATAAATTTTTCATTCTAGCGGTTCCCTCATACCTTGTTGTATTCGTATTAACAATAAAATCATGGGACAGGATTCGGTTTTTCAAATTTCCCTTTCGTTGCAAAGATATGTACGATCGAAGTATTCAGATAAGAAAAACTCTGGGTGAGTTTTTCTTCTGTGTACAAAGTGAGTGCAGTGAGTTATTGAATATCACTTTGCATTTTCGCTCATTACTTGGCCATGCAATGTCAATTTGACTTGAAATTTTCACACAATACCCTGTGGACATATGAGATAACAATAATATACATTGCACCAACCATTCATCACTTTTTGCACATGTCAACAAAGTTACTAGATCCCTTTAATACGCACTACTTGGGGTGCATCTAAATCACCTTGTCCATCCTAGAAAACACGGTTTCTAAATGATTTTTAGGCTAATTTCTTTTGATTAACCCGTTCAGGACTGGTCCCGAAAATACTCGGCCAGGAGTCTATGGAGAATACATGTTATAGCAAAATCTGTCAGTCCTAAACGGGTTACCATTAACTTTCTAAGATACAATCGATTGTAAGTCAGATCATGTGTTCTAAATGCGCAAATCTGATTGGTTGAAAAGTGCAAATTGTCTGACTTACAATTAATTGTAACTTACATGAACAATCGATTGTATCTCTTTCTGCAACAGGGCCCTGCAGTGCCATGGAACTATGCTTAATATCTTGCATAATAAAAGTTTGATGTAATGTTCTGAGGAATAACACATGTAATGTGAATGACGTTTAATCTTATATGAAAGATAACAATAGTGATCAGTGACATATTGTGGTTGTCCAGAAAGGGGTGACATTTTATTTGTAATTATTTCATTCAAATTATTGAGGGAGCATGTGCCTCCCCCCCCCCCCCCCCCCCTCTATGCCCCCCTGTAGCATCGCCACTGATTGTGACTATTTTAGACACTAAGATGGTGTGCACCTCGTATTGTGCTTGGACATTCAAAAACTTGGCAAGTTTGAAAGTCTGACAATTTTTTTTCGCTTTCTGAGAACCCATTCCCAAAATAAATGTTTTTCAATTGATTTTCTGGCATATAGTATGGTGTTATAATTTTGAAAAATAAAATCTGTTGCATGAATTAAATCACCTCATCATGAACAACAAAAAGCCATTGCGATTACTTTTGGACACTTACATTGTCTTCATATTATGTGCATGGACGTTCAAAACTTGGCAGGTTTGAAAGTTGGACATAACTTTGCCCTTTCTGAGAACCACTCCAAATATAAACGTTTTTCAATTCAATTGGTTTTCTGGCATTATGGTCTGAAAAATAAAATCTGTTGCATGAATTCCACCACCTTGTCATGAACAATAAAAAGCCATTGCGATTATTTTGGACACTTAAGCCCGGCGCAGACAGAGCCAACTCGACCCAATCCGACTGAAAGAGCCATTGTGGTTATTTTTGACACTTCCATGTACATGGTCTACATAATGTGCCTTGACATTAAAAAAAACAAATGCAAGTTTTTTTTAAAGTCGGATATTACTTTGCGCTTTCTGAGACCCCCTTCCAAATATAAACATTCTTCAACTAGTTTTCTGGCAAAAATTTTGAAGTTATGTTCTGAAAAATAAAATCTGTTGCATATTAAAATTGTGATTATTTTGGACTGTACCTGTACATGTACATGGTCTACATAATGTGCCTCTACATTAAAAAACAAATGCAAGTTTGTTTTAATCGGATATTACTTTGCGCTTTCTGAGATCCCCTTCCAAATATAAATATTCTTCAACTGAAAGTGATTCGTCATTGCATCTTCAATGCAAGGAAGTTTACAATTTCAGCCCCCACCAGAAACCAATCTTTTGGAATTCTTCCAATACATCACCCATTTCAAGAAACTTCTTCAAACAAAAATAACTGAATTTATAATCTCAGAAACCTATCCAAGAAAGGACATTGACTTTTTAATAAGAAATTAAAAGAGAATTCGTCTGGTCTAGTTGTCAGAACTCTTGGGTGGAATTCACAAAGGAAGTTTGTAGGAGGTTTGTACAAACCATGGTTTATCTACGGTCTACATCTATGGAGTGCCATTTGATGGAGAAAGAATGTAAACTCCTTACTTGTTAACAATGTTGATGGTACACATTTACAAAATGCACCAAATAAATGTTTGTCTTCTCACATGGTGAAATTTGCTGGTTAACAAGCTCTAACAGTCATATCATGAGAAAGTATGAATTGTTTTACTTGTATACGAGCAGCATTCCATAGATGTAGACCATGAATAAACCGTGGTTTGTACAAATCTCCTAGAAACCTCCTTTGTGAATCCGGGCCCTTCTCTTTGTACAAATCGGTTTGGGTTCTAATCCTAGATAGGTTGCATATCTATGGTGGTGATGATAATAGGGGTTTTAGACATAAATACTCATATAACTTATTTGAATGCATCTGTAAAAACCAAATAACCAACAAACTATTCTGGTTTGAAATAGTTTTTAGCCGCCAATCCTCCTTCACTCCAAATCTCGTAAAAGGGGGATTCAATAACAGGATAAAGGCTTTGGCCGGTATTCTACTAAATTAGTCTGGCCTATTAAAAGTGCTAAACGAAGTGTTGACTAACCCTTGACTAAAGTTGAAAACTAAAATATAGTAATCTGGTAGGCCTGGTTATGACGTTAAGCCTACCTAAAGTGATAAGTTTGCAGGTTTAACTAATCTGAGGTGTGGACTAAAGTGTGGATTAGTCCAGCCTAAGTTGATACATTTAGTAGAATACCGCCCTTTGTATTCAAATAATCTAAGAAGTCATGCACATCGGCCGCACACACTTGCATGCATATCATAATGATTTTAACAGACTGTGGAAGCTAACTGTCATTCTCCAACAATGTTAGTGAACTATAACAAGTTCACAAACTTGCTTCTTAAAGGGACTTAGTAACATTGTCCAAATCATCAAAATCCAATTGGAATTCTAGCGGTTCCCTCATACCTTGTTGTATTCGTATGAACAATAAAAGCATGGGACAGGTTTCAGTTTTTCAAATTTCCCTTTCGTTAAAAAGATATTTACGATTGAAGTGTCCTGATGTTAAATTATCCACTGGACCGTCAAAACCGTGTACAAAGTGAGTGCAATGAGTTAGTGAATATCACTTTGCATTTTTGCTCATTGCTCGGCCATGTAACGTCCATTTAACTTGAAATTTTCACACAGCACCCAGTGGACATATCAGATAACAACAATATACATTGGGTGATTTCAAGTATGGTGTTGGGGTTAGTGTTAGTGTTGAGGGTGAAAAACTGCCTCTAATCTGAGCTAAACACCAGCTTCCAGATTAAGCATCTAAGGTCACGAACTTTTTAATCGTGATGACCTTGAGTAGTAATCGATCAGTATCGCTAGTGTTTGTCAACACCAGAGACAAAATCACGCGAACGCCCTTAAAATGGTAACGAAAACGCTTACATGGTTACGAATTAGAGAGCAAGCCGTAATGAAGATTTACCACATACATGTATTGAATACTATAATTTAAAAAAAACATTCAAACCATTCACTTGGTCGATACGATTTTAGTGAATATTCCCTATTTTTAGTGAAATTTGTAACTAAACTCGCAAGAAATGTGCGTGACTCTCTTCTAAAAATTGAATGCCCGTCGCGCGCTGAGACATATGGCTAGCGTTAACGGTTTGCATAGCCGAAGATGTAGGCATAAATCCCGGTGACAGCACGGTAGCAAGTTCCGAGTAAATACCAATAGTATGTAACATGATATACTTTATTAAAATCGGTCACGTGATCACTAGGTGCTTGGTGGCCGAGTGGGTTAAGACCTGTCGCACGTGTATCACTTAACCAGATAAATCATAGAAGTGGGTTCGAGTCCCCGGTGTGGTTATTTTTTTTATTATTATTTTTTTTTTAGCCATTATTCACAACAAATTTACTACAGTTTTTAACTCAATTATAAGTTCACTGTAATAAAATGTCAAAGATGTACAGACAATTCCCAGTGCTTAGTGACTTTTTTCGGGGGAGGGGGGGGGGGGGGGGTGGCGGGTGTATAATTAGACAAGAAATACATAAAATAATTAATGTTAACAACAATATAAACATAAGGAAGAACCTGGCTATTCAAATTTTGCTTTGTTGTATTATTATTCCAAATGGTCTAAAGAATTTATGTAGTGAAAACTAATGTTTGATTATAAAATAATGAAAATATGAATTGTATGACCTTATTTCTTTAAATTACTTTAGATATCAATACATTAATTAAAAAAATAAGATTTGCATTGCGTTTCATAATCTTCACTTAAGTAAAACTTCAAAAATTATCTAGGTTGACACCCTTTTTACATGCTCAGACAAACAAAAACACCACCATTTCAGTTCAGAATTGTGATTTTAATGCCCACCTAGCAACAGTAACACTAACACCAGCTCGATCTGTACTTGAAATGACTTTCATTTCGATCCCTATGGAAGTTGTTATCTCTATGGAGTTTTGCGTATACATGCTCAACACTAACACTATCGGGCAGATTAGCAGACGACGCTAAACACCAGCAACCACGTGCCACTGCCGGAAATACGAGGTCAAACCTCTAACACCAACTCATTTCAAGTACGGTGTTAAGGCTGCAGTTAGTGTTTAATAAACACTAACACTAGCTCAACACCATCTCTGATAGTATATTGCCATATCAATAAACACCGCCAGTCGGAAACGGAAGTTTGTACAACGGTGAAATCAGAGGTCATCACGTTAACACCATCCTAACACTAAGTCATTTCAAGTATGGTGTTTAAGCCCGATTTAGTGTTTAATAAACACTAACACCAGATTTAAACACCATACTTGAAATCACCCACTGTATCAACCACTCATCTCTTTTTGCACATATGTCAACAAAGTTACTAGATCCCTTTAAAATGTAGTGTGTAAAAGAGGGGGAGTTAAATTTGAATGAAGGATTTTTTATTCAGATACAACTCGTTCTACATGTATGTATGACATCATGAATGCGCATTGCCCACACACATGTGCATAACATTACACATACATTACATGTAGATGATTTTAACAGACTATGGAAGCGGTCATTACCCCCAAACCAAACTCAATTTTATGAAAGGTCCAATGCTTCATTCTTAAAGGGATCTAGTAACTTTGTTGAGATGTGCAAAAACTGATGAATGGTTGATGCAATGTATACTGTTGTTATCTCATATGTCCTCAGGGTATTGTGTGAAAATTTCAGGTCAAATGGACAATGTATGGCCAAGTAATGAGCGAAAATGCAAAGTGATATTGGGTGATATTCACCAACTCACTGCATTCACTTTGTACAGGGATGAAAATCTCGCCCGGAGATTTTCTTATCTAAATACTTCAAACATACATATCTTTGTAATGAAAGGGAAATTTGAAAAACCGAAAGCTGTCCCATGATTTTATTGTTAATACGAATACAACAAGGTATAAAGGAACCGCTAGAATTACAATTTTATTTTGAGGATTTGGACAATGTTACTAAGTCCCTTTAAACCTGTTCCTTGCTAGATTTTTGCCTCCCCAAACAGTTATTACTCAGGGCACCACCAGGTTTCCATAGGCAATGTATTAAAATTTGGTAAGAAAGGAGGCAGTGGCATAGCGACAGGGGAGGGGGGGGGGGGGGCATGGGGGGCACGTGCCTCCCAATAATAAAAAACAATAGGAAACATAAGAGGAAATCTTTTGAGAAAAAACAAAGAAATACATAAGGTGTGCTCCCCCCCCCCCCCCCCCCCCCCCAATCAGTCCGACCACACTACGCCACTGAAAGGAGGAGTAAAAAAACAAAATGACTTTGAATCCATATACAGCTAGTCTAGTATACACATGACGTCATGCACATTGTCTTAAACACATGTGCATAACGTCAGAGATAATTCTAATAGACCATGGATGTGGTCATTTCCCCCAACCTTATACAAAAAAAACAATACAAAGTTTCTCAAAGTACTCATTTCTCTGGAATGTGGGTAAACTGAATTTCTCCAGCCATGGAAAACAGCCGATCAAATACTCATTATGCAGAGGTCCTGTGTCAAGATTGAATGGGTATATCAATGCCCCAGTTTTATTTTAACCCCCCCCCCCCCCCCCCCCCAACCCCACCAATTGACCCTATTGCCATATCTCTGCACTCCCCAACCCCCTCTCCTTATATATGTTACCCTGAAACATATGGCTAATCATTCAATTTGCTGACACATAGCTATGAAGTAATTCTGACTGGACATGACGCGCACTACTAGCGACCCTAGCTGTTTACATTGCTCAACCTCTAATGATGACTACAACACAGTTTGTCCAAGTTGCTACTAATGGACAAGAAACTCAGGACTTGTTTTTTTTTTAGGTGACTTTAATGAAATGAGAATGCAATGCTCAAAATAACTCTTAATTTTTTATTTTTTAAAAGCATTTTAGCTGTTGCAATGGTAGTTACAATAATTGGACACTTACAACAGTTGGACTAGTTTGATGAAACGGGGCCCTGGCCACCAAAATAATGGCGCAAGGTCAAGAAAGTAAACAAAGAACTGTCCAACTTTATAATAAAGGGACTTAGTAACATTGTCCAAATCCTCAAAATCCAATTGGATTTCTAGCAGTTCCCTCATACCTTGTTGTATTCGTATTTACAATAAAAGAATGGGACAGGTTTCGGTTTTTAAAATTTCCCTTTCGTTCAAAAGATATTTACGATTGAAGTGTTCAGATGTTAAATTATCGACTGGACCACGAAAAAGAGAGTGCAATCAGCTAGTGAATATCACTTTGCATTTTTGCTCATTACTTGGCCATATAAAGTCCATTTGACTTGAAATGTTCACACAATACCCTGTGGACATATCAGATAACAACAATATACATTGTACCAACCATTTATCACTTTTTGCACATGTCAACAAAGTTACTAGATCCCTTTAATCAATCTCCTCCACCCCATACAAGCTACTCCTCCCAACCAAATGTTCTAATCTCACTGCTCTGAAAATGGGGTGTTAATCTAATCAAAGTTTTGATATTTTGTTTTTACACCGTGTCAACATGGCTTTGTACATTTCACTTCTCTACACTCATCAAACACATCGCATGTGTTCGGGGGCGGGGATTAAAATCTGACTTAGTCAAACGTGATTCATAAATATGCTCTTTGACTGTGATACCTTCTAAAAGAGTTAAGTTTAGATTTCTACGGGTAGGGGGAAAAATTAAAGGAAAGATAGTAAACATGACTAACTGTTCTGGACTGCTACGGAAAACACATGGGCTGGAACCTACATGTATGGGGGAAATAGTTACAGCCAAATTTCATTTTCCTGAACAAATTGAAAATATAAAAGCTGCGCTGAATCTGGTGTTTTCTTCTGTGTAAAATGAAAATTAATTATTATTCTTAACTGAATTACTGAACTTTAAAATTACGAGCAAAATCCATACAAATTTTGTTTATGGGCAATTCTAGCTTGCACTCACTCATTAATGGAGGCAATATTCGTATTCAGGGGTTATCTTATTAATCTTAACTTGCTATTGTCTTTTTGTGTGAAATATGTGAAATATGTACAAAATGATAAACGAACATTTGAAAACAAAAAGGTACAACAAATCTACTGTAAGATAGAAATAGAAAAAGGAGTGAACATTGTGCATACATCTAGCAGGGAAAAGTGAAGTCTAGCTAGTAAATAGTCCACATGAATCTATCACCAATATAAATAAAAAAATAAAAAAACTGACATTGACAAGAAAATAAATGATCTTTAAATGCAAACAAAAATAGTAAAGCAAACACTGCTTTCAAAATTAAATACAAATATAGAATATAGAAGTACAGATGGATCTACAGAAGCAGCTAAAATGTTAGGATCAGGCTACTGTACCTACCCTAATCATATAAATCAATGCAACATACATTTTTTTTAAAACTTGAGCATAAACCAGCATCATATGAAAATGTGTACTATTAACGCAATTCCCCCAGAAAGACTCTCTTTTGTAGGAGTAACCAACTACAGTCAAACATGTGTGTAGTGACCACCTAAGGGAAATAAGAAAAGTGGCCACTGTAGTCAGGTGACCTCTATAGACAGGTTCATTCTATTGTTTTCTCTGCAGGGGATCATGTTTATCCAAACGGATGTGAATGAAAAGCATGCATATACATGTATAAATAGGCTCAAATATCTACTTTCTTTCTTTTTAAGCACCACTGAAAACTAAAAAAAGGACGCTTTTTAATATACCGTAAAAGGCGCACTTTTTTTCCATCGGAAAATGTTCAAAGTCGGGGGTGCGCCTTATACACAGGTACAGCAAAAAATAAAATAAAATAAAAATAAAAAATAGAATTTTTTTTTTCTAATTTTTTTTTGGGACACCCTGTAGTCATGTTCAATGCATATTACACTGGTATAGGGCATGACAAGAGCTTGCTGTCTGTTGTGGCATTCAGCAACATATACGTTTTTCTCACAAAAAAAATATTGGTTACAGATGTAAAAATTGCAAGTTTATTAAGCAAATACTGCTGCTAATGAATATTCATACATTCCTGAGCAGCAGTACTCATTATATATGCAATTATCTAACCAGTGGTTATACATTTTGCTCATAATTGAAAATAGTTGTTAGTTAATTAATAAAATTGCATTATATTCAATGAGTATAAGTGCTTATGAATATTCATGAATATGAATATGAATATTTATGAGCACCAGTGTTATTGCTCAATGTGTGCAATTTTTGTACTAACCACTATTTTGTATGTGAAAAAATGTATATGATGATGAAAGCTACAATTGACATTAAGCCCTTGATATGCCCTAGACCAGCGATGTAAGTATTCCAACAGCACTACAGGGTGTCTTTAAAAAAAATACAGGGTGTCTTAAAAAAAAAATTTAAAAAAAAAAAATCATTTCATTTTTTTTTTTTTTTTTTTTTTTTTAAGAAAGTTGGGGGTGCGCCTTATACACAAGTGCGCCTCATACACGGAGTTTTACGGTATATGTATTGGAAATGCAAACAAATTATGCAAAGGTTTTTTAAAAAACATTAAAGTCATGAAATGTGAACAAATTATGCAAAGGTTTTAAAAAAACATTAAAGTCATGAAAGTGGAACATGATTACCTCTATAATGGATTAGCATGAAAAGTCAAAGAGTCAGAGATACAATGTATGAATGAGTTAGTCGATACATGTATACAAATGAAGTTAATATAAAGTTCAAAGGAAAATATGAATACATGTGATGCAATTTAGTTATTAGTATGAGTGAATCCATGCAGGTAGAGTTGTAATTGCATAATGGACTGGTTCACTGAAATATTGATTTCTTTTGCATATCTTATCAACAAAGGTTGTTCCTTAAAACTCTAATAGCTAAGGTTATTTATCAGGAATAATGGGAACTTATCAACTTTATACCGTATTGGTTATTACTGTTACTGCTGACACTACCTGCATGCCTTTTGATCCCCAGATTCACACACAGCAACATGTATCCCTTACCAATTATTAAAGGGACTTAGTAACATTGTCCAAATCCTCAAAACTTATTTGGAACTCTAGTGGTTCTCTCACACCTTGTCATATTCATATTAACAATAAAAGCACGGGACAGATTTTTTTTGTTTTTCTTCAAATTTCCATTTCATTCAAGAGATATAAACGATTGAAGTGTTCAGATGTTAAACTGTCTACGGGATAATTTAAACCGTGTGCAAAGTAAGTGCAATGAGTAATAGTGAATATCACTTTGCGTTTTTGCTCATATCTCGGCCAAAAAACATCAAATTAGTGTGAAATTTTCAAACATTACTTTGTGGACATATCAGATCACTCCAATACACATTTTATTATTCACTCATCACTTTTTTGCACTTGTCAACAAAGTTACTAGATCCCTTTGAGACAATGTATTCAAATCTCAGCAGAACATTTTTTTCTGCTAGTATTATGGGATCCCTTAACCTGTTAAATCTGGGGACACATAACCACAGGGTTCTGCACACACAAAACATGCAGCACTTACCCATAATAGAGACATCATACTCGAATCTCAGCACTGCGTTACTGCTCGATTGCCTTATGAGCTGTATCGACTCCATGTGAGAAGCCTGGCCGAGGTTGGTCGTATCCACGGCAACCAGCCTGTCTCCAACCTTCAACGACCCTTCCCTGACAGAGGTCAAAGTTCATACAGTAGGTAACATGGATGCATTATCAATGAAGACAATTGGGTCACAAATTGATTACTTTGTCGAAATTTCGAAATGTCACATGGACCTTACCCTAAATTTTAATAATGACTGGAAATAATTGTTATACTAGGTTTGTAAACTTTTTTTGACCGGTAATTATATTGAATTTGTTTGTAAGCTTGGAGATTTAATAAAGGGGATTGCCTCAATAGAACCTTTATTACAGTTTTATTTGTGGTTTTCAAAATTAATTCCCATTAATAAATGTTATTTTACAATGTTGGCATATCTAGTATATTTTCTTTCTTCTTTTGTTTTGTGTTCTTCATATTGTGTATAAATCTGAATTCCATACTGTTTTTATAAACGTTCTTTTTAATGGTATGGATTTGAATTGAAATAAATAAACTTGAAAATTGTAATCAACCATTTACCTGTCTGCAGGGCCACCGGGCCTGATGTGAGTTATGTAGAGGGGGCGTGTCTTCTGGTTGCTGGAATTGACTCCGCCCCTGATGGTGAAACCATAGCTACCTTCCTCCCTGGCTAGCCTTATGTCAAGAGTCTTGGAATAACCCGATGATGGATTGATTGGAGCTGAAAGGGGGAAGAAACAAGAATAAAGAGTTTGGTCTACATTTTATAGACAAAAATTCGCTTTTAGATGAGTGTTGAAACTGAGCCCTTAGATGGGAAGTCATAGCTACTGTCATAGCTACTGTCTTTCCTGGCTAGTCTTATGTCAAGGGTCTTGGAATATCCTGAAGAGGGAATAAAAGCAAAACAATAAGTAGTACTTAGAACACACAAAAAGTGATCATACACTTGCAGGACCTCAGCCCATGAGGATGAAACCATAGCTATCATCATACTGTTCACTAGCCTTATGCCAAGGTTCTTTAGAACAGCCAGGGACAAATTTGACTACTGATGGTGGACTTCTTCTTGTACTAGATAAGATAGGAAACTTCAGAAGCAGTGCACTCAAAGGTGTCATTCACAAAACGTCGGCTGGGATAGAGAAGGGCACTAAGTCACTTTTCTGTATTTCTAAGATTATCATACTTAAAGTTTGGGGGCCCTATAGAAACCAAATGTATCTTTCTTTGATTTTTTAATAATAATTTTAACAATTAGAAATAATCATTATCAGAAAATAAGCCAACACATAGAGGAAGCTCATAACATAACTTCAGGCAAAACTTCTTGACCTAATGCCCAGAACACGCTCACCTGAAGAAATGGGCATGGCATGTTTGGTATTTAATTTAGTACTTACTGTATGATGGCAGTTCATATTCAATCTCCACGGCAATCTTGTTGCCAGCGTTCTTGAGCAGCGTGATGACCTCGTCGTGTCGCAGCGTCGTCGTCTTCGTGTTGTTCACCGCCGTGATGAAGTCCCCAATCTGGAGGACGTCGCTGCGGTGGGCCACGCCACCTGGACGCATGTTGGTAACCCGCGGCCTGCCATCCTTGTCTATACCACCTGTTAATAGAGAAAGAATAAAAAGAATTCACAAGTTCATTAGGGGTAAGTTCACCAGAGAGGGTAGGGTACTTGCAATGTGGAGTTCAAAAATATTGTTCATATTTAGCATGTTATTGCTGTTTGTCATCAAGTTGGTAAAATGCTGATTAAGTTTATTTTTCGCAAAAACATCATCGTACTTACATGTAATACGCTCATCAAAATCTCTGATACAATCTTTGAAATTCAATATTTCAATCCATTACTCATATAAACATGGAGTGAAAAGATAACAAATCCTGAATGATTTCATAGTCTGGAGAAGGTCATGAAGTTCATAACATTTCGAGAAAAATAAATTGAACGTATCACAAGCACTAATTTTAAAGAATAATCAAAGAGAAATACATTAGCCAACATCTTTTATCTACATACTGACTCCTAGAATTCCCACAAGAAATATCTGTCTGTAACATCTGGTACTATCTTGGCTGGAAAAAAACTCATTCACCACCGTTTGATTTTGCAAATATGCTTTTTTCTTGAAGTATCTTTTTTCTTGAATATGAAGTCATAATTGGTTCAAAACATCACATGCATGAAGTCAAAACATGGCTCTAGAAAACATAATTAGTTAACTAATTATTATGATCCAGAAAGATATGTCTACATGAATTTACAAGAAATTAAATTACACATTACCCTGTTGTGAAAATGTGACAATTTTGTTGTCTAAAATGCATTTTCAATAGGAAATATCTCCACATGGCTCGAGATAATTAATGAATATGAGTGACTCATGTTCTCTTAATAAGTCTATCAAATGGAAATATTTTTATTTTATGGTCTAGACTTTCAAAATCCAGCCATTATAAAAAGTCAAGCAATAATATCTGGTGTGTTATCACAAATGCAATTGGACTTGAGTAAGAACTTTTGCCCACCCAATAAACCATATGATAACCATCGTGTTTCGTAGAACTAACATACGCAATCATGTCGCCCCTCTGGCGATCATGACTTTCGCTCAAGAAACTGATGCTCCACACATGCAGAATGCAAGGCTCAAAATGAACTTTTATTATCCGGACAGATGTCTTAATTGAAGTAAAAGAAAACAAAGTACACTTTGTCATGTTATATGATAGTGATTTCCTCCGAACAATAAACATTTTCCATGCACACTCACATGTTTTTTTTGTCTTCATATAAAGTGTATCAAAGAGAAACCAAAGTACTATGTTATGATCTAGACTTTTCAAAAGTCTGAAATCATATTAAAAGTCTAGCAATCTTTCTGGCGTGTTATCACAAATGCAATATTGGACTTGAGTAAGAATTTTCCCCCACCCGATATAACCATGTGATTACCATCGTGTCTAGTAGAAGGTTCTAACATAAACAATCATGTCGCCGGTCCGACGGACATGACTTTCGCTCAAGAGACTGACTGACGTCACTGACGAACCACACATGCAGTGATGTTATGCTCAAAATTAACTTACCTTTTCCCTGTTGGTCCGTTTGGGCAAACAGAATTAAAACTTTTACGTTACGGTGACCCGAAAAAAAAATAGGAACAAATTAAATGTTCATATATTATTTGATTACCAAGTTGAACAAATGAAGAAAACAAAAAATTGGCAATCATAATATTCTGGTAGCCCCAAAACTAGTTTTGGTGGTCCTGGGCCCCTGGGCCAGAGCACGTCAAACGCTCGAGGGAGCCGGAAATCGCCTGAAATGTTGCTATTACATTGACCCCCCCCCCCCCCCCCCAATGGTTTGTAACCATGATAAATTCTCCAATGAATAAAGCTTGGTTGGTTTAATATCAATATCAAATTAACGCTGGGGAATTTTTGTTTCGCTATTTCATTGGTATCTACCGATATCGACAGACGTTAGTTAGAAAGGCATTACTAGTCTTGAACCACGTCATATACTCGCTCGGGGGGAGTAACCAGAAATGATGCTATCACATTTATTTTCCTCCTGGCATTACTTTCATACAGTGATTTCACCACTGTTCAATATCAATATCCATTTTCCCCCTTTTTCATTGGTATCTACCGATACCGATACCGATAGAAGTCAGTTTGAAACACATTACTGGTTATGAACTACGTCATACACTAGCTCGGGGGAGACGGGAGTAACTAGATATGATGCTATCAAGTTATTTCCCTCCTGATCAATTTTCTGGGCCATATATTCATAAAAAATTGCTAGCTTAGTTATTTGCTAAGTCTATTTTGGATGATGTGGCTATGAATTAAACCAAGATCTTTCATTTGCTCTCTAAATCTAAGGTTAACTTGGTGGGTACCTAAGGCTTACCCAGCTAACACTAGTTGGGTACAATATTAGAAATAATCCAATAGAAGTCAATCTGATAAGTTGTACTAACTAGCTTCATACATGTACTTGCCATGTTCATGTATCACGTCATATTCCTTCGCTCGAGGGAGTTAGAGGCAACCAGAAATGATCACGTCGTTTACCTCCCGGCGTAACTTTCATGTGTTCCTCGTACCGGATTAGTAACACCTGGCCCACGTTAATGACATTAGCCAAGGGGAAATAGCTAACGTAAACTGAACACAGCTTTACCTCGGTTGAAGTTTGTACATGTACATCTATTTTTTTCTTCTTTTTTTTAGAATTCCAAGTTTAAAAAATCAGAGGTACATGTACATGTATTTGCTATTTAAAATGATTTGTTATCCTAAAGGAATGTGATTACAAACACATATTTTCTATTAAACCCATTACAAGAATTTTGTTCAGGATGCCTGTTAAGTAAAATCAGGTCCATAATTTGTTATAAAGCCAAAACCAGGATTTGGTGGACTTAAACAAAGAAAGGACAGCTAAATTTGGTGGCGAAAATAACAATTTACATTCTTGTTACAGTTAAGTTTTACATTATGTGCACTATTGAAGCTCATTTATTCAAAATATGCATTATCGACGAGTGCAGGGTTTTGATGGAATGGGTCACGTATCTCTAGCGTACTTCGATGTCGCATCTACTTCAAATATTAAAGTATCCTAAAACAGGCGATCTGATAAAAGTGAGATTCCTATCACAGGATTACCCAGCTTCCACGACATCAAGCTCACAGCTAGTTGCCATGACAACAAGATGAAACTCATATTCGTTTAAACCATAATCTGTCCTACTGCACGTAATCTAACACCCTTAGCCCATCAGATTGGAAAAGAGAAAATATCTTTGAAATGTTTACAACCTAGGGAAGTTTTGGTGATGAAATCTTTTGTGGAACAAATTGTCAAAATAATAATGCTTCATCGCTTTAATAGAAGAAACTTGAATCTGACTTTGGCATCTCATATAACACTCATAACTGAACTTAAAATAATTATTTCCAGGTTAATTTTAGATGAACAAACAAGAACTCTTTGCCCTATTCAACATTACTTTACAATATCAAAATCTGTGTAGAACAAATGGTATTCATAGACATTATTATTGCTCAAAGAATTTCTATATCTGACTTTATCACCTCAAATAATATTCATAACTAGTACTATTCGTTCTAGGACAGTTTTAGATGGTTTAACTAATCCTCTAAATAACAAACAAGTTACTGTTGGTTCAGCGTTTAAGGTATTGTGAATATATGTATGCTGCATGTGTACCAAAAATGTCCAAAATGGAAAGGAACTTTTGAGAGCAAAATCACTACATAAATCAATTATTACCAAAATGTCAACTAGTCATTGCATTTTGTTGAATCACAGTAATAACATATAAATAAAACAGACAAACAAACAAACAAATGGACATGCAAAACTGTACCTGATATCGTTAGACCGAATCCAACGCCTGGAGATTTCTCCAGCTCAACCACTGAATCGAATCACAGTAATAACATATAAATAAACATATAAACATATAAATAAAACAGACAAACAACAAACAAATGGACATGCAAACCGTACCTGATATTGTTAGACCGAATCCAACGCCTGGAGATTTCTCCAGCTCAACCACTGAATAGGCGCGCACTTCATCTGCAAGACAATTATCACCACACAACAATGTTAATTTCAATGCACAATAATTTGGTCCCAAAGAATTAAGTAAATGCTAATTATCACCAAACAAGAATGTTTAATTTCAAAGCACAATTATTTTGTCCCAAAGAATTTTAAAGTAAATGCTAGAAATTAAATGTTTTGTTTTTCTTAATGGCTTATTCGGGTGGTATAAAATCAAAGCTTCTTCAATTTTATTGGCTCAAAACCTGAAAAGGGTAACCTAAAACAGAGGCAAAAAAATAAGAAGTTTGTCATGTTTGGTTGCCTATTTGGTCAAGTAAAATTAAGCATTAAACAAATTTTGTGTGGCCCCGGGTGACCAAAGTCTTGAGTCCTTTAATACAAGACAAAATAATTCATCCAAAAGACTAATAACAATTTCAGGGATTCAATGATGTGGGCCCTATAAAATGGTGAAGTGGGACGTCATCAAAAATCTATTTTAGAATTTTCAAATTTGAAATTCATTTTCCGAAAGAGCATCAAAAATAATGTCCAAATACCGAAAATCAATTGAATATCTCAGCTAATACTTAACATATTCAATTGATTTTCAGTATTTTGACATTATTTTTGATGCTCTTTCGGAAAATGAAGTTACCAAGTGAGAATTTTTTTAAATAGATTTGTATGACGTCATAGCTTCTATTGCAGAAAGAGTTGCAATCGATTGTATAGTTGCAGTTAACCCGATCGTGTACAAAGTCTATGGAGATGTCTGAATCTCGAAGAAACAGGTTACTGGCAAGTCAGAAAATATGCACATTTGAACCAATCAATTTGCGCATTAGGTCACATGAGCTGACTAGAAATTAATCGCAACTTTTACAATCGATAGTAACTTTTTCTGCAACGGGGCACTGGCGTTGAGTTCTCACCTGGTATAGTGGAGTGGTCATTTGGGATGGCTATCTCCTGTGACCCTTTGCCTTTGGACTTACGTCCATCATCATCTGTAGAGACAGGAAGAAAAGAAAGAACAAAAGTCATTAATATCACATTTAACCCGTTCCCTACTAGATTTTGATACAGGGCCCATCATCATCTGCAGACAGAAAAAAAAAGGTACAAAAAATTATGAATAAATTAAAAATTTGAGACCTCTGGATTGCTTGACCAGAGATGCCAACCTTCACAAACCAAAAAAAGTATTCTGAGAGGCAATAAACATTATTTTCAACAACAAAAAAGTATTTACAGAGCAGCCAACGTTGAGGTTAAAAAATCATTTTTTGTTTGCGAAGTCAATTCATGCAACAAAAATACTCTTTGTGTTTGTGTTAATATAAAAGTTGGTTCAGTCGATCACACAACGTGTGAGTTTGTTTTGTTTACTTGTGATATATTTAAAATACCTAACTCAAGCAATAGTTCAACGTAGTTCTTTTTGCCATTTTCTGACGATAAAATGTTGTTTTTTTAAGCAACGTATTTTTGGCTAAGAAAACGTACTGCCGTATTTTCATCAACAAAACGTACTAAATATGGCAAAAACGTACTACTTGGCATCTCTGCTTGACCAGTGCCCCCAACCATTGAGCCACAAGGCCATATTAATGTCACATTTAAACGGCATCTAGATTCTAGAAGACCACCATGATACACTCCATAGAGGATGGAAAGATGAAGTCCGGAGTGATGTGGTATTACCCTTTATACAGAGATCTGGGTGGAACATGATAACTCATGGAAGAGCGAAAGTACACACTATTCTGTGCATCTAAATCAAAAGAAAGTCAAATTAAAATACATAGACCTGTACATGTACGCCATTAATTATAAGTCAGGCAAGCAGAGTTGGCTCTTCATGGTCTAAAAGTGAAAATGAAGACCATATTGCAACTTTAAAATAAAATCAAACTTTTTATTGAAAATTAAAAAAATATTTTATAGCACTTACATTTAGTTTCCCATTGTAAGGTTAGGTACAATATTGATATTGACACTGATACAAGAAAAATGACGAATACATTTTTGTAAGATTTACATGAGTTTACATCATAAGCAAGACTGCAAAAAGTTATTTGCTACAAGTTTAATTATGATTGACACATCACAAAATGACACATACTGTAGGGTCAAGCGAAAGTGGGTTCAACGGTGCTACAGATGTAAAGGCACTGTAGCTTTAAAGGGACCTAATAACATTGTCCAAATCCTCAAAATCAAATTGGAATTCTTGCGGTTCCCTCAGTCATACCTTGTTGTATTCGTATTAACAATAAAAGCATGGAACAGGTTTCGGTTTTTCAAATTTCCCTTTCGTTAAAAAGATATATATACGATTGAAGTGTTCAGATGTTGAATTATCCACTGGACCGCGAAAACCGAAATTTTCACACAATACCCAGTGGACATATCAGATAGCAACAATATACATTGTACCAACCATTTATCACTTTTTGCACAGGTCAACAAAGTTACTAGATCCCTTTAATATTGGCCTACTGTATAAGAATGGAATGTTTTGACAAAACGTTCAATCATGTGCCCTAACTCGAGAAATTGTGCTTCATGCAGCCCTATAACCTGCTGTAATTGGTACGCCACTGAGAGAAATTTGATATCATAAATAGAATATACACGTATCAGCACGCAGCGAAATACCATCAGAAATGGAATCATTTTAAAGCGATCTAGTAACTTTGTTGACATGTGCAAAAGGTGATGAATGGTTGTTACATAGTGTTTAGTTGTGATCTGATAATTATGTCTACTGAGCAATGTGCGAAAATTTCACGTTAAATGGATGTTATATGGCCGAGTAATGAGCGAAAATGCAAAGTGATATTCACTCACTCATTGCACTCACTTTGTACACGGTTTTCGTGGTCCTGTGGATAATTTAACATCTGAACACTTCAATCGTAAATATCCTTTTAACGAAAGGGAAATTTGAACCAGAACGTCAATGACGTAGCGCTCATCCGCCATCTCGCAACATCAAATATCGCAAATTTCATGTGGTACACTTTTCAACTGGTCAAAAAATAAAAATTTGATGCCCTGGAAGGGACATGGGAAAAAATAAAAAAATAAAAAAATAAATAAAAAAAATCAAAATAAAAAAAAAAAAAAAAAAAAAAAAAAAAAAAAAAAAAAAACAAAACAAACAAACAAACAAAAAATAAATAAATAAATAAATAAATAAATAAAAATAAAAATAGAAAAATTAATAAAAATTAAATTAAAAAAAATTTTAAAAATTAAAAAATAAAAAATGGAGAAAAATTTCAAAATTCTGTGTAGAAGTTTAGTGTACCAAAGTTAGCTCTACCAGATAAAGCAAACCAAATCAAAATCGGTCGAGAAATGAAGGAGAAGAAGCATTTTTTGTGATTTCGAATAATTTGCATAAATTACCATAGATAATGAATTTCATGAATCTGTATAGAAGTTTGAAATCCCCCTCTTAGCCCTATCTTATGAAACCTAGCCCTATTAGATAAACCAAACAGAATGAAAATTGGTCGAGAAATGAAGGAGAAGAAGCATTTTTTGTGATTTCTGGAATAAATTTGCATAAATTACCATAATTAATTAATGGAGAAAAATTTCAAAATTCTGTGTAGAAGTTTAGTGTACCAAAGTTAGCTCTACCAGATAAAGCAAACCAAATCAAAATCGGTCGAGAAATGAAGGAGAAGAAGCATTTTTTGTGATTTTTGGAATAAATTTGCATAAATTACCATAATTAATTAATGGAGAAAAATTTCAAAATTCTGTGTAGAAGTTTAGTGTACCAAAGTTAGCTCTACCAGATAAAGCAAACCAAATCAAAATCGGTCGAGAAATGAAGGAGAAGAAGCATTTTTTGTGATTTTTGGAATAAATTTGCATAAATTACCATAATTAATTAATGGAGAAAAATTTCAAAATTCTGTGTAGAAGTTTAGTGTACCAAAGTTAGCTCTACCAGATAAAGCAAACCAAATCAAAATCGGTCAAGAAATGAAGGAGAAGTAGCATTTTTTGTGATTTTGAATAAATTTGCATAAATTAGCATATATAATGAATTTCACGATTCTGTGTAGAAGTTTTAAATCCCCCTCCTAGCCCTATCTTATGAAACAATCAGAATCAAAATCGGTTGAAAAATAACGAAGAAGAAGCATTTTGAAAATTGTGGACGGACGGACGGACGGACGGACGGAAGGACGGACGGACGGAAGGACGGACGGAAGGACGGACGGACGGACGCCGGACGCAACGCCATGGCATAAGCTCATCGGGCCCTTCGGGCCGGATGAGCTAAAAACCTAACCCTGTCCCATGCTTCTATTGTTAATACAAATAAAACAATGTATGAGAGAACCGCTAGAGTTCCAAGTACAATTTTAGGATTAATTTGGGCAATGTTACTAGATCCCTTTGAGGGGTAAAAAGAATGAGTAGCAGTAATTGTAAAAATTGGAACTGACGTAAACAAGTAAACAAGGTGAACTAATTGTACCTACTGCTACAAAATGTTGCATTTCATGTTTAAATATGTACACTATATAGTCACTATCAATGACTGACTGATAAGAATTATACTGTTTAAAACTATTCACACAATTCTAGAAATAAACTTTTTTGATCCAAGGACCCTTATTACTGTTCTGTCCGTAGGAACTGACCTCTCAGGCAGCCATCTCCAATTAGAAGTCTTTTCTAGTATTATTATTTAGGAAAATATGTAAAAGTAGTCCTATTTTCACTTAGAATACAAAATTATACATCTTCAGACTCTATTCAAAGATTGAATTGAAGTCTGCATGTGAGAAAATCAAATGAATTTGTTTCATATCGCCACACGTGCTTGTTTTGACAAAGTGGAAATTGAATTAATGTCTGCCAATTAGTTCATGTCTGCAAATTAAATCAATGTCTGCAAGTTGTATGACTTGCCATTTGAGTGCTAGTTTAAAGGGATTGTGTCATCCTCTTAACGGCACTTTCAAAGAGTTCAGGCTACTCTTTACATGCAATTTACACTCATAAAAGTCTTAAATGAAAATGAGCAAAGAAAACTGGTCTATGCCAAGAATCGAACCTGAGACCTCTCAATTGCTAGACCGGCACTCTTTCCACAGAGCCACAAGTCCCTATTGATTGTGGTTCCTCCCAGAAACCATTTTCATAGCTCATGTCAGGCCTTGTGGCTAAATGGTTAGAGCACAGGTCTGACAAAACCCGGAGGTCTCTGGTTAAATTCCGGTGAGGCATTATTTTCTTCGCTCATTTTACAATTATTTCATATATTTCTGGTCAGTTTCCCCTTATGTTTGAATTTCATAACCATCTTAAAGTATCATGCACAACTGTCATACATGTACAACTACAAGTCTGCTGGATTTTGATGATATTCCAAATTGCAGTCACTTTAACACTGGCGGTCTAAAAAATAATTAATTTTTTCCCTAAGTACCAACCTGATCGACGGGATTTTGGAAAACAACTCATCTTCGACATGATTTATCCAGTAAAGTGACAAATTTTCTGGTCAAGGGAAACATTCACACTTCCTGAAGTTATAACATTAAGGTTTCCGTGCCGACGAGTTCCTTAAATTGCATTATCAACTGTTTTATCTTTAATCAATTGTTTTATTCTGCCATATATCATTCAGTCAGACT
The DNA here is from genome assembly GCA_037951105.1 of Echinarachnius parma. NCBI lineage: Eukaryota > Metazoa > Echinodermata > Echinoidea > Clypeasteroida > Echinarachniidae > Echinarachnius > Echinarachnius parma. The sequence continues at coordinate 138,368 of JBAMJV010004708.1, forward strand.
TATAACTTGCTAGTGACATCTCCTTTATTTCCTTTTTAACACCACATCCTGTTTGTTTTATATATATATCAGATCAGAATTACAGCACTATATGGTCAGGAAAGTATTTCTGTCTAGATGACATCCAGACACTAAGACAATGAAGCAATCAAAGTAAAGATTATGCAAAGTTTATACTAAATCCAGTATTTAGAGAAGAGACATAAAATACATTATTTTGGCAGTAATAATTCTGTCTAGCTGACATCCACAAGGAAGACAATTAAACAAAGTGTAGACAATGCCTGGAATGTTATTAAAAATCCAGTATACAGAGGAAGAGACAGCACATGAAATGCTTGTTGATAGCACCACAATATGGTGGGGATATCGGTCACAAGTCCAATTAGAGGTCCATCACTGACTTGACAAGATAGCTGAAGAACCCCAAAATCGCTTCTAAGGATCAAAGATTCCCTGACCAAAGCAGCGATATGTCAACTAGCACTTCGTCCGATAATTCTTGGAAGAAACAACCATTTCTCAGAGTTAAAGAAGCACTGAACAACAAAGATTGAAGATTCTTGAGAGGTTATTTCTTGGGTTTAAACACAAACAACCCCTTTTCATAGTGGTACTAGTCAGGGTATTCCAAGGGTAAAACAACCCTTTTAAGGTTTAAAGTTGCTATGAACAAAGCAGAAGCACAAGCAAAAGGCTACAGTCAACCATATCACAGAATCTGCTCCAGAGGAAACGAGAGATTCTCCTCAAAAAACGATCTACAGCCGGCGATATCTCACAATCGGAGAGTCTCCAAAGAGGATACGCTTAACTCATAATACGCTGGTGAAATGGCAACTCTACGAAGACTGTGTGTAGTCCATGGTAAGAATTTGTTTAATCTGCACTGTATGTGTTAATAAGATTGACAGATACCCCAGAAAGATCATGAAGGTATCGCAGATCACATCCGCTGAATTAGATCAAAGCGCTTGAGATCTCCGAGCTGCGTAAATCGCACTTCCTGTGCACGAAAGAAGCCGGGAAGAAGATCGTGGGTCTGGCGTAGATAGGGCACATCAAACCTTTATTGCATTCTTCCCGACGCATTTAATCCCAGCACACTCATCCTTTAAACAAAAAAGGGGGGAAACTACCTAAAAATGTGCGTGGACCGCTGTTTCAATGCCTCCAACGCTTCCGAATCGAACTGATCATGACAAATATGACAAGATTGACGACAGAAAATAGGGGTTGTTTGCTTCCTTCAACCTCGATCGCGTTGTTGAGGGAATATGGACGATATTCAAGGTGTCAGGGCCCGGGGGAACAAATAACTGCACCCGGGACTAGAGGAGGAGAACGAGTCATGCCCAAGGGAGGAAATGCAGGACATTACAAGAGCAGCACGAGGCTGTTGGGGCATGCCAGCTACCACTGTATACCATTGCCGAATTGCTAACTCGACTAATGAACGCCAATTAGGGAGTTAAAAGTTGGTACTACTGAAAGCTCGGGCATGAGCCTCAGACTCTCGGATAGCCTATTCAATGCCACTGACAATAGTGATCACACTATTGTTGTGTGAAGAGTTATTCACAAAAAGGATCACAAAAGGAAAATTCTGTGCTCTTTGTAAATTGTTGACATTATGTATTTCAGACTCATGATGTTTTTGTTACAAAAACAAACAAAAACTGTGAGAATGAAAAGTTGTTGTTTCTAATTATAACATACTACATGTATGTAATGTTACTTTAATGTTTTACAATATTCACAGGAAGAAAGTGAAAGTGATTTGCATGGTTAGGTGTTCAAGCTGTCTTTCACTTTGAATACAATCATATAATTAATTTCTTCCATCTTCATGAAGTAAACCTAGGAGGTTTGAGGTTGCAGATCTACAACAAAATCCTAAAATCATTCTTGAAATACCTCTATAAAGATCTAATTCTTCTAGTATACTAGGGTCAGTTCATTGCGCACACCTAAACCCACCAATTGCCTGCAACTGTATATCCGCCACTTGCAGAGTTTTGTTTGCAGTATTAAGAAGGAGAAGAAGAAGAATCTGCTAGATTTGAAAGTTTGGCTACATTGACTTATATTTGATTACATTTGTCTTTATAGCGGATGAGCAGTTTTCAGCAATTTTTGTTTACATTTCTTCTATTATATACTAGTTCTTAGTAATGTACAACTGGCCGTACAAGTCTAATGTTTAGTTTCTTATTCATAGTTTTCCCCTTCAATCTTCTCTTGTTCCATACAAACCCTCTTCAGGGTCCTATCAAAATATGATTTTGACATATTTTGTAGAAATATCAATTATACGGACATAAGCGTACGCCGTACGGTATATGTAGGATGTTTTAAAGCAGCTAGCTATATTGTAAGCCTCCACACTAACTTTTTTCTCTACTGGCCCTTTCGGGCAAGTAAAATCATACATTTTGAAGGTTTACTTGCCCCCAATAAAATTTACTTGCCCTCTTACTTCTTGATAAGATTTAGATGTAAGAAATTACATTGTTCTCTCTCAGTTGAACAATTATTTAGTTGACCGATCGTGCAAGCAAACCAGACCATTAATGACATTTCACTTGCCCGACACCAATTTACTTGCTCTGGGCAATATCGATATCTATGTCAGATAATTGTAAACTTCTGTGAACTTTTCAAGTTTCTCTAATAAATTATCCTATCAAATCATAATCTTGATAATAAATTATGACATCTGTAAAAATGAAGAAAAAAAAACATCCAGATATAATGAATAATATCAATATAGAAACATCAAAAGACTTTCCCTCTCTTCCCCAAAGGCACCTTACTAATGACCCTATCAAAATATAAATCTTGACAAATAATGATGAAATCTGTGAAATAATTCTACCCAGAAATTGTCAATAAATTTGTAACATATTTGAAACTGCAAGATATAGGCTGGATTAACTTAGCTACACGGGCCTGGGTTTAATTAGGCACTGACTCACGGACAAAATTTAGCCCAAGTTTTTGCAGATATGAACATGGTTCACTCAAAGTATAGTATATAAATCATCTTTAACTTGACAGAAAGAAGTTACTCCATTGCCTACCGGACCCTCGAGAGTCCTATTCTGAAATGTATAAATAGTTATTATCTGGCAATTTATCATCGAAGGTGTTGTAGCACGATCGATCGGATAGACGCTAGACCGCCAAGCACAGCTGCTGGGTTCGAACCTAGATTGATGCCGCCAATACAGCACTAGTGCCCTTCAGCAAGGCACTTTATCCACATTGCTGCTCCTCGCCCAGGTGCAATATGGGTACTTAGCATGCATGAGGGTGTGTCAAAAGCATGAGTGCACTATAAAGTAGCACCTGCTGGAATGCTCCCCAGGGAGTGGAGAAAGTGCACAATATAGTGCGGAAGTGTATCAAATGGCCGAGTTGTACATAGTAATATTAGATGCAGGTCCCTCTGGGGGAACAGCGCAAAAAAAGAGCACTGAGTCTGAAGAGGCTAACCTGGATAAAGAAGACTACAAAAAAAAAGACACCAAACTACAAGTTTTGGATTTGTGTCACCTTGTAAACACCATGCGCACAGTGCAAAATACACATTGGCTCGGTGTTATGTAGTATGCACAAACTAGCCTTGTTATGAATAAACAGACCAGCTTGTACATCCCTGCAATAATAATAACAATAACAGATATTTATAGAGCTCAAATTTGAATAAGCCTCTAACTCTAAGCGCTATTATTATTACCCCGGTCAATGGATACATGCTTCAATCATTCCTGCACACAAAGTGCACGATTTCCACTCCCTGGGGAGTATTCCAGCCAGTCGCTTGTTACGTGCACACAGCGCTAAGGAACCACGTTCCCATCCTTCCGGGTCCCCATTTATACACCTGGGTAGAGAGCAGCAATAGTAGATAAATTGTCTTGCTGAAGTACAAACGCCACGGAAGTTTGGATCCCACTTATTGGAGAGCGCGCGCTCTACCAATCTTACCACAGTACGTCCACTCACATCTCTACACATGAGAATCTTTCATGCCCTTCTCACTCTCAAAATAAGAAGCTTCATGAAATCTATCATAAATAATCTACTGGCAGAAGGGACGAAGAGGATTATTATATCCTACCTTAAGGTTGTTTGTTCTTAATCTTATGTTTGCAAACAGCATATCATTTTGTTCAACCCTATTTAATGACCCATAATGACACCAAGGTCAAGTAGAGAGAAACAAATATTTGGGCTTATGGTACTAAGTTTCCTTGAACTTGGTACAGTGAAGCTCCTTCAGGCAAAGGAGTGCAATGCAGGGTGAAATAGGGTGAAAAAAAGGGTGGGGGAGCAAAGTGGCAAACTACATCTTTGCCAAAAACAAATTTATACAACCTGCCATTTGTTTTACTCTTTTAAATGACCCATATTGACCCTACCTGGGTCAAAAAGGGATTAAACAAATATGCAGGGCTCGACACTAGCACTTACCCACTTGCCCAGGGCAAGTAAAAAGTGATGCCGGGCAAGTAACATTGCATAAATGGTCTAAACCCAACACAAAAAGTAACTTCACCCCTAAGCAATTGCCCATAATTTCATAACCGATTATTGTTTCAAGATGTCATCTTACCACAATATTGGCACAGTTGTTATGTTCGATATGTGCGAAAATCAGAGATATTCATAACTTTATGGCTGAATGAGCACAAATTAAAGACAAAATGGCCCAATTCAAAAGTCACAAGGTATTGTGATTGACTGTACATTGTTGTGAATCCGCACATGTGGCGGAATGCATTGATCATGGTTTATGAAACAATGCTGCTTGATATTCCATTCATTTTGATTTTTTGATGGCACATGTGGTACAATGCATTAATTGGAACTGTAAAACAGTGCATATTTTAATTTCCCAACTCTCAATAATTTGTAATGATGATAATACTTTTGCGAATTTTGAAATATGACTATTTTTTCTGTAATGTGTGCTCACTCAACCATGGATTAATGGTTACCTCTTATTTTTACACATTGTTTTCCTAACTACCATATGGATATATTGGCAAGACGAAATCTTGAAACGATTCTTAGTTATGAAATTATGGGCAATTGCTTAGGGGTGAAGTTACTCTTTGTGTTCGGTTTAGTTTGCTTGCCGGATAGGGCAACTTAAATTTCTCTTCAAATGCAAGAGTAGAATGCAATGCCTTACATGTAAATCTCATTTAGAAGTATAAAGTGGGCAAGTAAATTTTCTGTTTACTTTAGGCAAGTAAAATTTGAACATTTATGATTTTTTTTGCCCGAATGGCTAATAGAGAAAAAAAGTTAGTGTGGAGGCTTGAAATATATTTTGCTTATAAATAAGGTACTAAGGTCTCTTGGACCATGGTACCATCGAGGGCAACGGCACTTGCAGTGAAGGAAGGATGAGGTAGCTATACCAAACACATTTGAATTAAGAAGGCAAACTTTATTTGTACCCCCTCCAATTGCCCGAAACATTTCAACATAGGCAAATGGCGTATTAAAGGTAGTTCAGATTCGTCAAATGAGATGCGCGGCGCCATCTTGCATACGCGTTGCGCACGGTGCGTAATGCACGTTAGCTCAGTGTCATGCGGTGCGCGCAAACTAGCCCAGTTCAAAATGGCGACCCGCTATGTAGCATCCCCACGCTTGATGCCCTTTAAATTGCTAAATGTGAGATATGTATTTGTTGCTTTTTTCCAGTTCATAAGTAATATTGACCATTAATTTCACTTAGATGCAAAAACATGAACAAGAAAATCCTGAATATGGTATACAAATACAGTCTAACAAGGGGTATGTTTGGGAGAGGTAATAGGTATGCATAGTTCCCAATTAAATAAATAGCCCTGGGGGAACCAGTTGACCCCTATGACCCCCACCCTAAGGACACACTACATGTACATGCCCCTAGTTACACTATTGTTGACCTATAGTTGAGGTCATGTTTGGAAAAGTAGATGGAATTTGAGGACACAATTGTTTGGGTGTTAGTCTGCAAAACAGACCCTTATTGGTTCTGATAAATCCTTATGCCTGCGTCACATTTCCAACGGTCTCTGGGCGAATTTGTGGATCGCCAGAAAGTCGCCAAATTGCAAACCCGCCAGGGAGTCAAGCATATTTTTTGCTTGAAATCTATCCTGTCACATATTGGAAGGGAGAACCCTAGAATCATCAGTGATCAGAAATCTGGCGCACGTCAGTAAACGAAACAAAGGAGTCGGGCGAGAATCGCTGAATTGGGAGCAGGTTTCGATGCCCTGCGAATGTAGGCTGACCCCTAAAAAAAGCTGCGAGCCTGCAGTGATCGAGCAGACACCGGCCCTATTCCTGGCGAAAACGCCCTTTTAAGCTCGCAGAGAAGTTGGGCGGGCTCCGTTTTGGATATGCAGACAAAAATCTCACTTAAAGATTGCCAAGCGTGTGGGATGCTACTCCGCAGGTGGCCATTTTGAACTAGGCCAGTTTGTGCACACCGCATAACACTGATCCAGTATGCATTCCGCACCATGCGCAAGGCTTCCGCAAGATGGCACCGCGCATCTAATCTATGAATCCAAAACCACATTAAAAAAAATCAGTAGCAAACAGCGCACTTGAAGTACCGTATCCAATTACAAAAAAGGAAGTAGTACTCTTTTATGCATAAAGAAATATATCAAAACAATTCAGATTCAGGTTAACAAATGCTTTGAAATACTTGGTCAATGGCCATTTGTCTTCAGGGGGATATTCACAGTGTAATCTGCCCCAATTCTAACTGGAATGACATACCCAGGTTCTTATGCTGACATACATGTATGGAGAGGAAACAAAACAAAATAACGGTTACCTCACATTCTTTCTATTTAGCAACATGACCTTTAATATTTCCATAAATAATCACGGCCTATTTAAACAAATGGTTTGCAAAAAAGGTTACGTTTACACATGTAAAAGTTTATTCCAATTTGAAGTAGAATTTAATAAAGTAAATTTGAAGTAAATTTTGTCCAGAAATGGCAGAAGGTATGCGGGTAAGAATGAACATTACTAGGTGATTTAAAGTAGAATAATAAGTGAATTTATAGTGTTTTTGTACTTAAATACAACATAAAAGGTGATGAAGAACAAAATACAATATCAAGAAAAGTATATATAATTAGATTTATGCAAAAACACAAAGGCCAAAGCTATTGCAATTATTCCACACAATCAAGCATTGGGAGTGGTCAGAGGGATGCGTATGGAAATGAATTTGTCATTTTTAAATTATTTTGTTTTAATCTATTCAATGAGTTATTAATGTATTGCAGACAAATTTAGAATAATAGATTAAATAATTAAACAGGTCGTACCTTTTTACAGTTTTTCATATGTATATAAAACTTTCAATTCCAACAAACAAGAGCATATAAAATTTGCCCCCAAGCCAATTTCATATTGTATCCATAAATTTCACTAATTGCCATTTGGGTCTTACACAGGGCAGTGCATTTCAACTAGACCATGAATAGCGGGGTAAACAAGGGAAAAAAACACCGGATTTCCTATGGTTTTGTTGTTTTCATCAAAAGCATAAAATGTACAAAGAATTTATTTCTGTTTATTCATATGATTTAGCCATGAAATTTGGTTATTAACGCGGTAGAACAACTCACCATTTTCCCCCAAAAAAATAACAATAATTGTTGTTTATCCTTGTGGTTTGGGCATAAAATATGGCATTTAACACGGTACATTGGTTGTCTGAATTTGATATTTTGATGACACGGAAGCCGACCTTATAAAAAGCCAACACCTCCATGTCATGTTTGCATACACCAGTTTGTGCACATTCCTGCTCAAAAAGCAGCCACCTTATGATACAAACATGTTTTCATTCACACATTTTGATTAAAGGGATCTAGTAACATTGTCACAATCAACAAAACTTACTCAGAACTCTAGCAGTTCTCACAGAACCCTGTTATATATTTGTATTGCCAATAGGAGTATGGAACAGGTTTTGGTTCTCCAAATTTCTCTTACATTATTAAGATATTTATGATTGAAATGTTTGAATTTGAAATTCTCCCTGGGACCATTTCAACTGTGTACAAAAAGTTAGGGCAGTGAGTGAGCAAATATAACTTTGCATTTTCGCTCATCACTTGGCCATATAACATCCATTTAACATGACATTTTCACACTTTTAATCAGTGGACATGCATCGGAACACATAAATACACATTTTGTTGACCCCCTTGTTATTTTTTGCACAGGTCTGTAAACGAAGGTACTCACTTGTCTCCTGCTGTCAACAAATGTTACTAGATCCCTTTAATATCCATGTGTGGAATTTGGTAAAAGTTAAAGCAAGAAAATAAGACCATTGCTACTTCCTTCATTTAAAAACAAATATCTTGTCTAGTACCAGCAAGATACATCATACCTTCAACCTGTTCAAAACTGATTTGATTTAGCTAGATTCTTTCTAGACAACAGCCAAAGTACATTCAGAACCAGTTCTGAACGGTTTAATCTTTAGCAGCATATACAGCTTTCTTGTCAATAACAATATTTTACTTAATTGTCTCATATACATTTTTTCCTTACCCAAATGGAATCAAGTCAGAAATCTATTACTGCACGAAAACTCTCTGGCCAAAAATGCTTAATTCACTTGTCTCATGGCTCATGCTGATATTATGTTGACGAAAAACACCCATGAAAAATGGAAATAAAGTGTTAGTACCTTATAAACAGACTTTCAATATGTCACAATGGTAGACATATAGCAATTACACCTTTAACTCTCTATTGATAAACTCTGAATATATCTGTTCAGTAAGAGAAGGGTGGTATTAAAGTCACTTTTTGCACATCAGAGATAATCATGTTTCAAGTTTGACGTCCATGTAGAAAACAAATGTAGCCCTCTTTTAATATTTGCTGAAAATTCCCCAAATGACACATAATTGTGATCTGAAAATTTATAATTGCATAGAGAAGGCTCCAATCTACAAGATGGTATGTGTTAATCAATTTAGCAAAAAATTGACTTAATGCCCATCTCACTCTTATCCAACACATTTTCATTGAATTACACAAGACAGAAAGGGGGGGGGGGTAATATTACCCTCCTTTTCTGTCTTCCTGTGTAATACAATGAACATCTATTTCAAGTAATATCATTAAATATGAGAAGTAGAAAATCAGTGGGCACTGGCTGCTATACAGAGGTGGCCACTAACACAGGTTAGACTATCGTTGGCAACGTACATGAATATGAGACTGGGATGTACAAAATAAATGGTCACTATAGACAGGTTGCTGCTACAGAAAGGTGGTCACTGAAGACAAACATCTGCTAAAAAGAGGTGGCCTACTAACACTGGTTAAAGGGACTTAGTAACATTGTCCAAATCCTCAAAATCCAATTGGAATTCTAGCGGTTCCCCGATACCTTGTTGTATTCGTATTAACAATAAAAGCACGGGACATGTTTTGGTTGTTCAAATTTCCCTTTTATTAAAAAGATATTAACGATTGAAGTGTTCAGATGTTGTCAAATTATTCACTGGAACACGAAAACCGTGTATAAAGTGAGTGCAATGAGTTTAGTGAATATCACTTTTCATTTTTGCTCATTACTCGGCCATATATCCATTTAACTTGAAATTTTTACACAACACCCAGTGGACATATCGGATGACAACAATATACATTGTATCAACCACCCATCACTTTTTTCACATGTATGCCAACAAAGTTACTAGATCCCTTTAAGACAGTACCTTTAATCGTTGGCATCTTCTGCCCCTTGCCCAAGTGCAATCTGGCCCGGAATCTCTGATGCCGCCGCCGAACGTAAACATACGGCACGTACAAATCCATCATGATTTTCGCGCCACTCCTTGTCTTTTTTTAACGCAATGGCAACAGTCCCTTGTCGTCGTCGCTGCAACAATCTACACATGTACGTAGTAATTGAATTTAATTCCTGCTAAATCCCTCACGCAAAGCCGGAAAGAATCAAAAGCAGCCAATTCAAAAAAATTGTCTCAAACTCTCACATATCACCGAGATCGTTAACTCTCTAATGGCAAGTGTTGGGTCTATAATCCACGTCAGAGGTCCATCGATCGCGCTTGCAAATATTATTTTCGGGGGGGAAACAAGGAGATGATGGGTAGATGAGATGAGATCGAGGGAGCGAGCAAGCGGAGACAGGGCGCGCAAAAGGGGACGGAATATTATTTATAAGAATTAGAGGAAGCCTGTGAATAGAACTCATTGATAAGAGGGCCTGATATGGCATCTCCAGATTCGCTTGAATGCCAAGATGCAGTGATTCGATTATGGGAGGCCCCGTCGGTCGGGTGGGGCAATTCACTTGAACTTGGACATGTGCATTTTTTAAAGGGAAATTGCTGCAATTCTTTTGTATTGATCATCAAAAACAAAAGCAGGGGAAAATGACAATAATATGGTATGAAATAAGATTTTAGCCCTACCCTTTGTTTAAAACAAAAATATTTAAAATGTTGCTATATGCAATGATGATTATAAGAGGCCCTGTCAGGTGTGGCGATTTACCCGAAATTGGACATATATTGATTTTTAAAGGGAAATGATTGCTTTTCTTTATATATCCTTAAAAATGAAAGCAATATGAAGAGACACGTCATATATGGCTTGTTATTATATTTTAGCCCTTCCGTTTGTTTAAAAAATGTAAATTTTTGAGATACCATGATTTGTAATATAGAGGCCCTATCGGGAGGAGCTGTTCACTTGAACTTGGACATGTGCATTTTTAAAGGGAAATTACAACTTCTTTTGTATCCTAAATAATAAAAGCATGGGAAAAGACAGTCATATGGTCTGATATTGTATTTTAGCTTTTCCTTTTGTACACAGATGAAAATCTTGAGATGGCGAGATTCGATTACAGAAGGTCCTATCGATAGGAGCGATTGATTTGAACCAGTCTATGCATTTTTTAAAGGGAAATTGTGGCTTTTCTTTTCATCCTGAAATTTGCATCCTTAACAAAATGAAAGCATATATATGAAGACATTTGAGCCCTAACTTTTGTGCAAAAATTGAAATGCCGAGATGTCATGACTTCAATTTGGAGGCCCTATCGGGAGGCAAAATAGATTCACTTGAACTTGGACTTGCATGTTTAAAGGGAATTTATAGATTTTGTTTTGCATCCTTAAAAATGAAAGCACATGCGAAGACAGTCATATGACATATTATATTTCATTCACAATTTGATTGGAGATCGGCCCTAAGTGCTAGGCTATGGGTGGCCAAAAATTCACATGAGACTTCTCCCTGTGACAAAAGACACAGACTGGATTCTTTAATATGTATCTGATACAGTTTTGAATGGCGCTAGATAGAAAATGGGGTATGAGTATTTTCCTAAAAGACCTGGGCCTCGTTGAAGAAAGAGATACAATCGATTGTAAGTTACGATTGATCGTAAGTCAGAAAATGTACGCATTTCAACCAATCAAATTTGCGCATCTAGAACACGTGATCTGATTTACGATTAATTGCAACTTACAATCGATATTATCTCTTTCTGCAACGGGGCCCTGGTCACATATCACCGGATAGCGTAAACATATGCACGGGAAATAGAAAATGTGCAAAAATCAAATTATCCGGTGGTGCAAGTTGTCTCCATTAATTCATGCACAAAACATGCCGCCGGATAGAACAACGTACATCGCCTGACAAGGAATGGACAAGAAACGCATACAAACGGAGATGAACGGTTTGAAAATTGACTCTCCGTCGGGCATCCGTTTACGCTATCCAGTGATGTGTGACCAGGCCTAAAGCGAAACGACTCAAAATAATCTCTATTAGACACTTGCTTCTGAAATAGTTTAAATCAAAAAGCTCAATATGTGAAATGGGTGTGAGGTTTCTCCATATGACTTGCAGTCAACATTCTGTAGAATTAGAACACTTGAAGTTGAAGGCCATTTCAATCCAACACCAGAAGTGAATGACATTTGATGTTGCATATATAGGGTCAACTCCAAGAAAGCATTAGACCAAGGAGGTACTCCTTGATTAGACATAAGAACCCAGAAACACACATAATGTATTCCTTGAAATGCTTGAGCACCCCAGCTAAAGCTAACTTGAAATAATGCTTGAGACCTTGATCACTTTGAGACTTCAGTTAAATATAAGAGCTAATATTTAAATTTGACTAAATATTATAATTGTTAATATAAAAACATCACAAATTATAAGATGACATTCAATGGTCCGTATATATGGTAAAATCCAAGAAAGCATCCTCATCATGGCAGCTCAGCTAAAGCAAAGATAATAATGCTCTGAGTGCTTCGAGACTTCAGTGAGAAAGGTGCTAATATTAAAATAAATCATTATGAAAAACAAAAAACATTAAGATAAGAAAGTATACCAATCAGTACAGTGATGGAATCACCATCTTAATTCATCAATACAATTTCAAAAGATCATGTCATTATTGAACTTTAGTGAGTGATGAAAAAACAAAATTTGTCTTGTTATGAAGTCTACACAATTGGCAGTTGTAAATCTGTAATTTGGGGGGAATGATTCCCTATTAAAAAAATTATATACATACAAATACCCTGGAAAGTGGATAATATACCATAAATTTTGCCCACATTGCAGTTGCAATCACCAATTCACCAAGTGGTGTAATGAAATATTTCCAATCACAAGAAAAACCAGCAAGAGCTCTGTAGGATGCTTTGCAAGCACAGTACATCAAGCTGAGTAGAGAACAGCATGCGGGGCAGAAATTTATAATGGAATTCATATAAATGGTAGTTCCCAAATAAATGTTCCTTTTTTTCTTCAAATTATCGTCCTACCCACGGGCGTAGACATGACATTGATACCCATTCAAGTGGGGGGGATGATCTATTCATTCATCGGATTACATCCCCCCCCAGTTGAATAGGTATTACGTAACTCGCTACGCCAATGGTCCTACCACGCATACTCCCCATGTACTGTAGGTGAAAATTCCCACTGCCCTTGCCCATTTTGCATGTTTACTGTACACTAAGCTCAACTATTTGAATTAATTTTATCTTGGGCCAGGTAAAATATAAACAAAATATGATTTTTTTTTTTTGCTGCTAGATTTGTAGTTATATTCTTCCATTTGGAAAGTGGTGTACATGTAGCTAGGATTTTTCAAGTAGGCAGGATGGTACTACGGTCCTTTGCAACTTCGCAATAGGGCACTTGTGTCCAGCCCTGCTAAATGAAAATCCAAGTTGAAAGTACAATCATACAGAGGCATACCAAAGATGTACCACAGCTCAAGCTACAGTAGTATACCTTCTTGCTACATATGTGACCGGCTTTAGCAAAACCCTGCACTTGTCGGTAAAAATTAAAATGTATATTTTCATACCATTAGAAAGGCCTCATCGCAAGCTTTCATTTGATGCTTTGTTCTAACAAATTGGTTAATAATTTGCGAAGATATGACTGTTTCAATTTTACGATCATAAGTCTTTTACGCACATTATGTGAACTTAAAATGCCCATTTCTTCAAAACATGAATTACCGACAAGTGCCGGGCATATATTGCTATCGGCAGTCACATATCAGCTGGCCGGTTGACTTCGGACGAGTTTATCTATCGGTTGACCAGATGTCATCTTCATCAGAGGACACTTCCTGTTTAATAGTTGATGCATATTTCACATCATCTGTCTGTCTGCTGTACATAACAGCCCGACAGCAATGCATATACTTCTCTATAAATTTACATGTAACTCATATTAAAGGTCCATTCAGGGTTTTGTACCCTTCAAAAAGGAATGGTTAATGCTCGAAATAAAAGCATTTGTTTGTTTGTTTGTTTTTTCCAAAATCACAACAATAATAAATACAGCAATGAAGTGCAACAGGGGATTGACCCAATTCAGCAGAATTAAAAAGACAAGACCGCTGTTCTTCCTTGGGGTCCCACAAACATAACAGTATAATTATGTGGTGTTTGGTTCTCAAACAGAAAAAGAGTTATAATTATAAACAAAACTGACAACTCACTTCTTGCCCACTGCAATTCTGAGGGTTCTTGACATTGTGTGTCCATTGACCTATCATGCAGAGTGGTGATTCATAGGTTACATTTAAATTTAAAGCCAAGGATATGGTCAGTTTGTCAATCCATGGATGGACCCACAGATGTGCATGGTCAAATTGACCAGATTCAGAGTTTGTTGATTGAGAGAGAGGTTGATGCCAAGACACTTTTTGGACTTTGGACTTAGGAGATAATAGAGTATGGAAGCCCTGTAGAAAACAAAGTGAGCTATCTTTTATTTTTTCATAAATATTAAAAAAATGATAAATAATTATCTGAAAATGAGGCATCACATAGACACAAGGCTCTGACCAAAAAGAAGGTAGACATGGGACTCAATTTATCTACTTAAAGGGACTTAATAGTAATATTGTCCAAATCCTAAAAATCCAATAGGAATTCTAACGGTTCCCTCATACCTTGTTGTATTCGTAATAACAATAAAAGCATGGGACAGGTTACGTTTTTTCAAATTTCCCTTTCGTTAAAAAGATATTTACGATTGAAGTGTTCAGATGTTAAATTATCCACTGGATCGTCAAAACCGTGTACAAATTTGAGTGCAACTAGTTAATGAATATCACTTTGCATTTTTGCTTATTACTCAGCCATATAACGTCCATTTAACTAGATCCCTTTAAAGTGCACATACATTTTTTTTCACATCTCGTCTGTTTTCTATACACATGGCACTCATCATATTTGTTATGATTAAACCAAAAAATGCTTTAATTGGAACAATTTACATGTGGCTATCCTAACATCTTGTTCCTATTTGATTTATACACGTTGTGACAAGATATTTCGTGCAAGAATAAATAGATAAATCAGAAAAGATCAAAAAATTAAAGATTTGATTAATTTTACATATTTTCCTCCAACAAGATGAATTAAAATACATGTTCATTGATCAACATTTAATAATTACCATGACGAATGAGAATGTCCATCATCCATACAGATAAATTATAATGTGCATTGATCAACATTAAAAATAATTACCATGGCGACGGAGAATGTCCATCATCCATACAGAGATCTTAGCGGTCCTCCATTCCCAACCCTTCTTCCTTTGGTGTGGCATGGTCGGTAACTATGACGATGTAAAAGGGTACCCTTCTCAGTTCACAAGATGGAATTACCCAAGTTATTTCTAGCTTATTTCAGATTCAAAGGGATGTCCAGGTAGGTTTAGAAGGGTATAGCTAGGCACCCTTTCCTTTTCTCAAGATGGAAGTTAGGTACAGGTTCATAACTTGAGGGATAAATGAGGGGTTCAGATTAAATAGCGCTCTCGTTTAGTTAATGTACAGTGAAGAATCGTCAGGAAAAATTGTACTCCAAATGTTTGTAACTCCAATATTTTAATTCCAATGATTTGAACTCCAACAACCTCCTGTTTTTCGGGATAATCACAAATTTGATGGAAAATGTACTGTAAATATATAGTTCAATCACCCCTCTTGGTATACAACTTACAAGGGTTGTTGGATGCCCCTTTTCAAGATGGAAAGGGTGCACACATTACCCTATTCCTTAGGGTCAGGGAGCTTTCAGATTCACCGCCCCGCCGAGAGTCACTGCACTGATGTTTACATTCGAAAATTCCAATAATCTAATTTTACCGGCCAGTATGATGACAGCAAAGTTAAAGCATGGTGAAGGATATGCAGAAAGAGTTCACATCGGATCAGATAGTTGGATTTAAAATTGCTGCCTCATTTCACCTTTTTTTTTTATAAATTCCAACTTGAAGATAACGGCTGAAAACTAGTACTGCAAATATTCCAATGTGAATAGCAAATCCCTTGGTGTACAATTTTACATTATCTTGTCTCCTGTAAGGTAACACAAAAATACAACTTGTATTTAAATATTCCACCAACTTCAGTAAGGATTATCAAGTCCATAGCATTGGCTTCAGAAAAGGGAAATATTCATGTTTTCAACCTTCAAATTAATTTTTAACACTTGTGCTCCAAAGAAAGATATGAATGGTTCACAAAATTGTCCACATTTGTGTGCTCCACTGGACTCAATTGATATATAAATCACAGAACTGCTCTGCAGCAGAAAACAACAAGAATGTTTGTTAACCTGTATATTCTCATACATCGTGCCACTCCGATAGAGTACTCAAACTGACTACTACTAGTTTTCTGAAGCCAAAGAGTTGAATCCTCGTTATCGTTCCTTCATCACTGAATTATCATCCAAGAAGGAAGAATGTCCATATCTCTCCAGTAGTAGTAGTAGATTACATCCATCAATCATCACAAATGGGGCTATCAGAGTATCAGCTACATGTAATCAAGATTCCATTAATCATTCTACATTGTTCTTTTGTAAAGTTCTATAAAACTGTGGGTGGAAATATGTGAACCAGTGTCTCCACATTGTGTACATCAAAATCCCCACTAGCAGAAGTTTACGCAGAGCTTGTAGAAGTACAGACACAAGACTGTGTTTAGCAAAGAGATTGAAACATGTCCTTTCTCTGTTAAATGTCAGCAAACAAATGGGCTAATCCGCGGTGTCAACAAATTGAAATCCTCTCCTTGAAAGCACAGACTGAAAAAGATTTCCTTTTTAGAACAAACGCAAATAACAAATATGCAAACTTTCCGCAAACTTGATTTTACTCAGTTGTTATGATACATGACTTATATAGTTGCACCCACGTGTAAATGTACATGTTCATGTCTGTCACACTGCACATACATTATGTGTGTCCATGATGTCATTCATAAACAGAAGCCGATTTGTAAGTAAATACAACAGATCACCACCCAGCAAACCGAGAAATCCGATGCCAAAACAAATAATCCATCAGCTGAAATAAATAGGCAAAGGGATATCCTTTTAATCCAGGAATAAACCGATTTGCTCCGCCCAGCGCACAATTCCCATCTAAGGCTTATCAAGTGTTTGCACTAAATCTCTCCTTTTTCCTTTGTGCAAGAAGCAAAAAATCTGGGAAAATTTCGGCCCCTCGGATAATGTAAGCACTCTCTTGGAAAATGAATGACACAACACACTGGAAAATCTCTCACTTCCTCGACAAATAGCTTACTTTACAAACCGCAAACCTCAAAGCCTCAAAAGAAGTCAAGGTTATTTTTACAACAAAAGTAGAAAAGGAGGGAGAAAAGGAACGGAAGGGGAACAGGAAGAGGACCTTTCCCTTCCTCGGAACTTCTACAATGCCAAGTCAAAAAGTGCATCTAGGGACATGCTCCCATAAATTATGATGCAAAAGAACGATTCATTATAATTATCATTAAGGTGGATGACCAAACCGACACATATGAACAAAGAAACAGGACAAAAAGAGATTTCCCCTCTTCCAGATCCACCAAACGTTGACGACAAATCGACAATGAGTCTTAATAAAAGCCTTCAAAATGGATGACTGACTGACAAAAGAATGCAACAGAAACACAAAACAGACACAACTATCTTCCCCTCCCTGCAAATTTACTTCCAATCAACGACAGACAGACAAGTTCTAGAATGGATGACCACTTCAGCAAAACAATCTTCTTATTTCTACCTTTGATAATTTGACACCACACATCATGAAAAGAATAACAGTGAAAGTGATGACAAAGAAAACAGTACAAGAGCCCAAGGATACACTAATCCTAGATGTTGTCCACAGATTTGTGAAAGAAAGCTATTGTAAGCTAGTCTACATGTAGTTCTACTTATTCCAGACCTACAATACATGTGATTTCACTTGTCAGTACACTAGTGCCTCCTTATATCCAGGGCCTACAGTAGGTCAAATTGCTAATCCCTAATACTGTTTAGTTTTCAAAAGCAGCATAGATATCTCTTCTAAGCCTATAGTCTTCCAGTTCTGTTCAGTTCTGTCCAGCTCAGAATGTGCTAAATCTTATAATTCAACAAACAGTCATTCATTAAGTTAATATCACCACAATCCATCCAGGATCCAGTTATAAGTGATAATCCAGGAAAACAAAGTACCAATATCATCTAGTTTGTAGCTTTTCAAGAACACCATTTGAAGAATAGTGCTAATCCAAGAAAACAAAGTCCATACAGATTTCTAGTTGGTACCTTTCCCAGAATGCAGTATGACAAAAAGGGACAATCCCCAAAAAGAAAGCAACATCAGTAACATCATCTAGTTTATATCTTTTTTCAGAAGGCAATATGAAGACAAGTGATTATCCAGGAAAAGGAAAGCACCAATATCATCTAGTTTGTACCTTTTCCATAACATGATTACAAGTAAGTCCCATTTAGATTAGAACGGCCCATGTCTCTGAATGTTTGCTCACGACTACAACAACAAAAGTACCCCTTTCGATCCAGGCCTGTCACTCAACTTGCTAATCCACTATCACGTCATGTCTCATCATCAGACTTTCTAGCCACTCAAAATGTCTTTTTTTATTAAGGTGATAATCCATGAAAAGAATGCAACCATATCATCCAGTCTGTCCCTTTTCCACAACTTTCCACATCGGGATTGAAAGAGGTGTCCAATCAACGTTAGAAAATACTATATCTTTGAATGTTTTCTCACGACAACAAAAGCACCCCTTTCGATCCAAGCCTGCGTCAACTTGCTATTAATCCGCCATCACGTCATGTCTCATCTGCAGATTTCCTTGCCACTCAATATTTCTTCAAAAGAAAAGCGATAATCCAAGAAAGAAAAGCAACCACATCATCCAGTCTGTACCTTTCTGTATCTTTGAACGCTTTCTCGCGATGACAGAAGTACCCCTTTCGATCCAAGCCTGCATCAACTTGCTATTAATCCACTATCACGTCATGTCTCATCATTTAATTTCCTAGCCACTCAAACAGTTTGTTGGCTTGTCCTCGTGTGCTTCCGGCCTAATTTCACCGAGGAAACATCCAGGACAGGTGTGAATGTTGTCCAACCTGAAAGTTACTGACTTGTCAGATAAAAAAATGGATGCGCCATCTTGTCAGAATGAGGCAGAAACGTGTGAGTACGACACTTACGCACCTACATGTATCTAGCACACATTTACAAGCTACAAAGAATGTCAAGTAATGTTTCACCATCATATTTCCTAGCCACTTAAAGGTTTTTTCTGCTTGTCCTCGTGTGCTTCTGGCCTTATGTCACCGAGGAAACATCCAGGACAGGTGTGAATGCTGTCCAATCTTACAGTTACTGTGTTGTCAAATTCAAGAATGCACCCTGAGACATGTCATGTTTTTAGACATTAATTACATTAATTTTAGTCATGCCATGGGCATGTCTCGGTAGAGAATGCCAGAAAGAGAATATTACTCCCTCAATCACCAACAAAATTATACATTCCAAAAGACTACAACAGTATCGAGTACTTAGTAAGTTCTTTGATTCTTTCAATGATGAAAGTTTTCATTCTAATGCTGTGCTAAAGAAAGAGAAAACAACTCCAACAAAGACAAAATTGCTTTTAATTCAAAGAGACTGGCAAAAAAAGAGAGTAAATCTAGTCCTTTCACACCTATTTGCGTCTTTCAATGACAAAAGTTTTCAGCTCTGTAAGAAATCCATCACATTTCTATTCCTGGGTCGAAAACAGTGGGTCCAATTCCAACTCTGCAGTCCATAAACAGACACAGTATAAAAAACTATTTGTTTGTAACCTATATTCCACGAATACTGCAGGAAAAGATTTGTTAGAAACTAAGAAAGACAGGATGAAAATTACTGAATGCATCACGCAAGAGTATACCAATCCTGGCAGACAATCAAGCGGGCTTCCGTGATTATGCAACCACTCTGGACTCGTACAATTGGCACACAAACCCAAACAAAATCTCCTGAGTGAGAGAGAATGAATTGTTACTATTGAATTGACTGGTTGAGCTTAATTTTTCTGCCCACACAAACGTCCTTCTTCCAATTGTACAGATGATCGTAGCTCTCTTCTTTCTTCAATAGAAAAGAGAGTCTTAGCTTTTTGCTTTACCTAGGAAATGGATAGATAGGTTAGTGTGTTGGCAGACAAGGGGTGTCAAACGTTATAAAGATAAATGCGACTCCAGGGCAGTAGAGTAGTAGACTTTACTTCGATAGTACACTCTCTCTCTCTCTCTCTTCTTTCATTCCAAAGATCTAGGATCCAAATTTGAACGCTTTTGTTGGGAAGATACTGTGATGCCCTGCAAAGCGGTGTCACTGTCGGACAAAATAAAGATAAATGCAGGCTTAGCATCACTTGCACAGCTAGGTTCATTCAATCCAATACTCATTTACTCAAAATATTTATTGCCAGTGTGATAAATCAGTATAAACAAAAAAAGATGCACTATATCTGGGTGAAACCCTGATAATATCTGACCACAGTATTCCCGCATCAATCTCATTCTGTGCAGTGAAAATTGATGGACTGGTAAAAAAGTAATCAATCACATAATTCTGTGTGGGTTCAATTCAGGGTTCAGTTCTACAAACAAAGACATCAGCCATTAAAAGGAAATTTGTCCACTATCCAATAAATTAAAACGTGTGTCCACCATACAAAATACATACTCGCATCGGTAGAAAGCGAAGAACTTCATGCATGGTCATCATTCATCTGATTTCAAAACCAAATACCATACAGGGCTCCATAGTAAGATCATATAATTAAAGATGTTAGCGATTTCTGGTACCGGCGTAGCTCACTTGATGTACATACATGTATTATCACAGTAAGTAGAGATGGTCAGCTCAAATCACAGGTATACTGAATGCAAATAGCTCCAAGGAGAGGGGAAGGCTAAATCCACATATAATCCTCATCTCAAGATACCACTATACAAAACTTCTTCTCTTTTGAATCGCCACACAAAATATATGATTGGGCTAACCAAACATTTCAAAAACACAGTTGAATTATTATCCTTACAATTCCACACATCACTCCAGTTACCTATAGATGTCACCTATTTATTTTTATATTTTCTTTCAACCTTTGAGATGAAACGGCTGAAACTTCAAGTAGGTTAAAATTCACAAATTCTGCATCCTGCTCCCCCCATACACAGTATACAAGTAATTATGTTCAATCTTTGGCTACTTTTATCCTTCAAAGATGCAATGGAACAAAATTTTGAGATGCCCAGAAGCAGCCACGTCAAGTCCACCAAATGCACTCTCCATTTCCACAGCCTTCTCTGATTTTGTTTTTGTACCAATTCTGAGATGTCTTGGTGGGTTAAAACTGCGCTTGGTCTCTGCTGTTTATCCTCTCAATTGACCCATGAAACCACACAGCACCATGCCACAAGAAGAAGGTCACCGGGTTATTGCACTTGATATGGGCACCTACTATTATTCTACTACTGTCGAACCTGTCTATAGCAGCCGATCCTGCCTATAGTGGCCATCAAAAGTGATCCCCTTCAAAGAAAAACAAGGTTATTGAACCTGTCTATAGAGGCCACCTGTTTACAGTGGCCAATTTTCTTGTTTACCTTGGGTGGTTACTATACACAGGTTTGACTGTACAGTTGAACCTGTGTATAGTGAACATGTAAGGGAAACAAGAACAGTGGCCACTGTAGACAGGTTCTATAACATTGTTATTCATCACATGGGATCGTTTTTGGTGGCCACTATAGGCAGGTTGGCTGCTATAGACAGGTGGCCACTATAGGCAGGTTGGCTGCTATAGACAGGTGACCACTATAGGCAGGTTGGCAGCTATAGACAGGTGGCCACTATAGGCAGGTTGACAGCTATAGACAGGTGGCCACTATAGGCAGGTTGGCTGCTATAGACAAGTGACCACTATAGGCAGGTTGGCAGCTATAGACAGGTGGCCACTATAGGCAGGTTGGCAGCTATAGACAGGTGGCCACTATAGGCAGGTTGGCTGCTATAGACAGGTGGCCACTATAGGCAGGTTGGCAGCTATAGACAGGTGGCCACTATAGGCAGGTTGGCAGCTATAGACAGGTGGCCACTATAGGCAGGTTGGCTGCTATAGACAGGTGGCCACTATAGGCAGGTTGGCAGCTATAGACAGGTGGCCACTATAGGCAGGTTGGCTGCTATAGACAAGTGACCACTATAGGCAGGTTGGCAGCTATAGACAGGTGGCCACTATAGGCAGGTTGGCTGCTATAGACAAGTGACCACTATAGGCAGGTTGGCAGCTATAGACAGGTGGCCACTATAGGCAGGTTGGCTGCTATAGACAGGTGGCCACTATAGGCAGGTTGGCAGCTATAGACAGGTGGCCACTATAGGCAGGTTGGCTGCTATAGACAAGTGACCACTAAGACAGGTTTGACTGTACTGTTATTCAGGGCTTGACATCAGTACTGCCCAGATGGCCCAGTGCTAGTACCAAAAATTAGCTCTGGGCCATCAAACTTATAATCAATTAATGAATATAAATCAAAGTGAGTCTTGCTTTCAAACCTAGCAGGTCCTTTATCAAGGCAAAACGACAAGTGACTCAAATAAACATGAATTACATGTATACTAGGGGAGATTTACACCTGACTATGTTACCAAATATATATATGACAAGACTTTGTTTGGGGCCGCTAATATTTTAAGAAGTTTTGATTTCACTTGCCCAATGGGACACAAAGAAAAAAAAAGGTGTATTTCTACCAATGTTGTATGACTACAAGAGCCCATTGTATCC
This sequence comes from Echinarachnius parma, assembly GCA_037951105.1. NCBI lineage: Eukaryota > Metazoa > Echinodermata > Echinoidea > Clypeasteroida > Echinarachniidae > Echinarachnius > Echinarachnius parma. Next base: position 161,127 of record JBAMJV010004708.1, read on the forward strand.
TAGATTATCACACAGCATTGATACCATATCCACAGTAATTCATTTGTCCCTAGTAGTAGTATTTCAAAGGTTAAGATATATTGTTCTTAAAATAAACGTTGGGCCTCACCTTAGTAAACAGCTGAGACAGGTCAGGCCAAGTTTAATGGTGGTAACCTCTCTGATGACATCGATAATTCATACTGAGATAATGGTGTGGTACCAACAACATATTTCTAAATGGTAGGATAAATTGCAGGGTCCATAAAACACTGTTTGGTACAAATCAGTGACAAAAATACAAATGCCAAAAAGAGCCCCGGAAAGTAATAAAAGAGCCCCCGAAAATGTGCATAGTGTTCGATACAAAACAAATTTCAGATTGTTTTTATTTTCTGCAAGCAAGCTTGAAAAGTAGCCCCCCAAAAATAAATATTAATTTTTTCCCTGGTACTAATGTATGGCTAAGTTTGATGTACATTACATTTGTAACTCCAAGGTTGATAGGTCTACATATAATGCATGCAAGATAATGGTATGGTACACTACAAACATAACAAAAGTTAGATGTTTGTAACGTTTTAATTCATTAAAAGTTGTACTTGTCAGAAGAAATGTATATTTGCACATGTACATGTTTACATTTATCCACAAATGTACTACATGTAGGCTGTCTGAATGTTGGCCAAAGCTAGAAATTAACCCTTTTTCCTTGCTGCCCAATCAGGCAAGTAAAAACAAGAATGTTTTAAATTGTAATGGTCTGAAACCTGAATCTGGAACCAAAGAAAGACATTGACAAATTATGTCATAATCAGTTGCCCATTTTGTCAAGAAATATTTGAAATGTTGGTGGCTCCAAGGTAATTTGGAGGGACCCGTAGCTATTTTTCATCTTAAAGGGATAGTTCAGTTTTTGGTTTAGAGGGTGCTTCAAAAACATTTTTGTGTGTGAGGTAATGAAAAATAAACTATAGAATTTGAAAAAGCACAACATTTTAAAGACAGTTACTCAACTTGATTTGATCAAAATTGGTTCAGAAATGGCTCAAATGTCCATAAATATATCCCATTGGAACTAATGTTGTTATAAAACTATTTAAATATTTAAGAAAAACATAACTTTCATATTTTTTGATAAACAATTGGTTGAAACTTGAGGTTTCTGGAGGGCGCCCTCTTGTGTTAACAGCTGCTTTTGAAATGAAAACAGCCCTGTAACTTAGCCGTTAATGGTTTTTTTTTGCCATTCAAGCATCATTGAATCATAACTGTTAGTTTTTAATGATAACCTACAAGTTTTAGTTACTAAAATTCTGTTTGACCAAAACTGTACTATAGATCCCTTTAAAGAATCAAATTAAATATTAATAATAAAATCTTCATTTCTGAGCAATCAACCATGACTGATTACTAGCATACATTTTGTAGACAGGAAAGATAAACCACATGTCAAGCCACAAATAATTGTGTCAATTTTGACGACAATGTCTGGTCTTAATTATACATATTTACTCCAATTTCGACTAACCTTGGCATGTGGGAAACATGAATTGTGTAAGAATTCAAACAGTAACTTTCTGCTTAGTCTATGGTCTGTACCATTGTTTTGTTAATTTGACCACAGAATCAAATCTTCTTGACAAATATTTGATTTTTTAATCCAAGCATGGAGATGAAAGTCAGGGTGATATATCTTATATGGAGCTTCAGCTGCTTACCATATGTGACCCGCTATAGCAAAACCCGGCACTTGTCAGTAATTCATGTTTTGAAGAAATGGGCATTTTAAGTTCACACAATGTATGTAAAAGACCTATAATTGTAAAATTGAAACAATCATATCTTCGCCAATTATTGACCAATTAGTTAGAACAAAGCATTAAATGAAAGCTTGTGATGAGGCCTTTCCAATGGTGTGAACATTCCATTTTGATTTTTACTGACAAGTGCCGGGTTTTCCTATAGCCAGTTACTGTGTGAATAATCCATGTTATCTGGTCCCTTTTACACGGAAAATATACTTCTACCCATAATTTTCTATAAATAATTATTTTACCGTCTGAAAGCATGCAAACAAAATATTATCATATTGGAGTTAGGGTACAAAATATTTATATTGTAAATGAAATCAAAGCACGGATATACATAATCCCCAAACACAACCACATTCGGCCCTGCACCTGCATGAAAATTAATTCCTAAAATCAGTTATAACCACAGAACGGCACAGATACCACAGGGTCTTTACATATTGTGGTCACTAAATGGAATCATAAAATAAGTTATGCATGTATCAGGCCATGCTAGTAGTTAACTTGTTTTCTTTGTGGCACATTTGGGCAAGTCAAATTAGCCAGGGGGCTGTTACACATTTAGATCACATTATCCCAAGTTGAACTTAACTCTAAGTTGGGCTTGCCTTAACAATTATGGAAAGCCATTTGTAGCCTTGAAATAAAACATTTTCAAAAGCAAAAAAAATCAAGTATTTGAGACTTCCAACAATAAAATAAATCAATTATTGCAAGGCTCCTTGATAATAACAAATACAACTGATTTTATCAAACTGTATGCCTTTTCAAAAGAAATGCTTTGCAACAAATTTACAGAGAAACTAATGGCTCTCCATAATATTTAAGTCCAACTTAGAGATAAGTTCAACTTAGGATCTTTGTGAAACACCCCCCAGGTCCCATAGTCATAAAATCACACTAGCTTGTAGTCCCATTCTAAATAGGGCTAACATGGTTTATTTGGGTTGCCCAAATCTAACTATTGTTTTCAGGGAATCCTAGTGCTAGTTTTTTGGGCAATCCAAAAGTTGATACATCTTGATTTGACTTGCCCGCTAGGTATACCAGTGAAAACAAAATATTTCTAGCCTCTAATAAACTGAAAGACTCCATCAATATTAAGTAATCCTCTCAATATCCCTTAAAATAGCTAAAAATGGAACATTACAGATAAGCAGAGGGGAAATATGCACCATCACTCCTATTTGTGACCGGCTATAGCAAAACCCTGCACTTGTCGGTAATTCATGTTTTGAAGAAATGGGCATTTTTAGTTTACACAAGGCGTGTAAAAGACCTATGATTGTAAAATTGAAACAATCATATCTTCGCCAATTATTGACCAATTAATTAAAACAAAGCATCAAATGAAAGCTTGAGATGAGGCCTTTCTAATGGTGTGAAAATCTACATTTTGAATTTTAGCGACAAGTGCCGGGTTTTGCTATAGCCAGTCACATTTTGTTACAGTTCAAGAGTATCTTTGCCTCAAAAAGTTGGCACTCACTGTGAAATTACAAGAAAAAAAGTTTTATTTTATTTTCTTAACCTTACTGAATTACCTCAAGCAGTTTCAATCTGTACTTAGCAATCTACTTCGGTAAATAACACTGGTTTTCATCTAAAAACCACCCACCAATACAATCGGCCGGGCAATTGCTTTTTAGAACTCTAGTTAGGAATTAATTAAGCCTAACTATGAAGCCTAACTTAACTATTCTATGTACAGTACATGTACAGTATATAGTATCACTTCACTTCTTGATTTCATTTCATAAACACTACCAATTATGATTACTTTTAATGCTATTATGATTTCAATAATCTGAATTAATTATTATTTCAATGAGACCTGTAGTCCTGTAGTACTCAAACCTGCGTACATAGTAACCACCTAAGGAAAACAAGGATTGTGGATACTGTAGACAGGGCTCCACACTTATCTTCTTTTTCAGTGGCCCGGTCGGGCCAGTGAAATAATTTCTTCCCCTTTTCTGGTGGCCCGAATGAAAAATGTACTGACCCGAAAATGTTACTTCATTAGGAAACTTTTTACTATTCAAAATATCACTCTTTCCTGATATAGATGAAGAAGAAAACAAGATTTTTCTTATTTTGTCAATGTCGGGTTGAAAATCTACTTGCCCGATCGGGCCACCAAAATATGACTTTAATACATTTTTGCTGGCCCAAAGTGCAATTTGACTGGCCCTCCGGCCAGCGGGTCAGTGCAAGTGTCGAGCCCTGCTGTAGACATGTGACATCTACATGTATAGACAGCTAGGGGGGTCTCTTCTGGTGACCACTTATAGGCAGATTGGCCTTTACTGATAGGTGGCCACTAAGACAGGTTTGATTGTACATGTTTACCTCTGAAGTTAGCCAATAACTTTCAATAAGCAATTTTAACTACAAATAAAATTCTGCCATCTACAGGTTCAGTAGAGATAATGAATAAGCAAAATAATTACACCATGCATTAAAACTGCAAGAATGTCACATCTACGTCACACGTTCAGGAAGTAAATGCCATTAGTGCTCTATTTACACAGTGTCCATGACACGAGTGCGTTTACCTCCAAGAGGGAGAGAGTGCGTACCGTTAATGATAAAATTCAATTACCCAAATTTAGCCACCCCGATGACTGATACCGACTACCTGAATGATTCGGACAAATACTCAACAAGTTTCTTGTGGCGCTTTCGAGTTTGTAATTAAGTCTTTCGTCACCTGTTTAAATCGGACGAAGATTCGCACGGCTTTCGACCCGTTCAGGGATTCGTAATGAAGTCATTCGTCATGCCTCGTCAGACCCTGACATGCATGCACTTAATTGACCGCTTCTCTGAATTTCCTCGGCTCGCAATCCAATATTCGTGAAGTTTTCATAACTGATAATTATTTGAGATGTATCAATTTCCTGACACAAGTTCCCCAAGGGTGCAATCTTTCACTGAGATTATTTTGGAACTCAACTACCTTTACCTTTTAGGGGCCATTCTTTGAAAAGTGAACCTTTTTTGGAAAAAATGAAGTTTGTTTTTTCAGTAGTTTTATTCCATTATTGGAAAGATCAGTGTCCAAGGTTAGATGAAATACATTTTTTTTTTTTTTATTTAGAAAATTTCTTAGGAAAATTAATAAATTTTCATATTTCAATATTCAAATAAAAATCATAACTAAAAAAATAATCAAGCTAGCTCATTCCTTTTATTCTCCTGTAATGTACATGATGATACCAACTTTGTGACAATTGAACTTCATATTACTATCTAAACCTAATATTTGTAATATTCCTATTTCCATTCACATTGTACATGCAGAGCTGCCAACCTCTAGAACATGAAATCAGTACTCTCAAGGCTCAAAATCAGTAATTTGGGGAAGAAATCAGTAATTTCCTACGCGGCTCTATGAACTATAAGTTTAGTGAAACGGTTACACGACGGTTAACCGACCGTCATCGGCAAAAACGTTTAGCAGAACAGGTAACCGAAAAAAAAATTAAAATGGCACGTTGAACCCTGCTAATCTATTGCTAAAGTGAAGGTATTTTACATGTATCACAAATAAACAAAACGAATAAACAAATGGTAAGAGAATTAATGATAGGGAGATTGAATTTTTTTTCTTTCTTTTTTTTTTCTTTTTTTTTTCCGTAATTTTTAAGCGGCATTCCGTACTTCCGTAATGGTTGTCAATTTCCGTACCAATTACGGAAAATTCGTACTAGTTGGCAGCTCTGTACATGTCACACACGTGACCACCCCAAAATGTCACACACGTGACCCAGACATCCGTACATAATAACGTGCATTAAAAAACAACCGTTTGAGATAATTTTAATTTTTCACCATTTTCTTACTTACATATATATATCAGTTGTCTGATACTAATATGAACATTTTAGCTTTTCATATTTCACAGGATTTCCAAAATGAAATTGAGTTAAATTTGTTTTCTTCAAAAGTGCTCCCGTGCAAAGTCACACACGTGACCGATGCCATTTGACCTCTGTCCTTGGGCAACGTAATCCTAATAAAATATTTTGTGTTACATATACAAGACTTCAACATATGCAAGTCATATATGAAATTCACATCACCATACCTCCTATACTTACTAAAATATAAGCATCCAATGTCAGAATTTTTCATATTTTGGGTCACACACGTGACCAAGAATGGCCCTTAGTCATTTAACAAAATTTAAAACAAAATTTAAAGATAAAATATAGAAATTTCCACAGATCTCATTCTATATGAGCTCTTTCAAAAATGTAGGACTATTTGACTCCAATAAAAGGTTAGCCACCTTTACTTCTTCAACGTTTAATACATGAACTCTTGTAGAAAACCTAGCTCCATCATTTAAATTAGGCTTAGAATTGAGCTATTAAAGGTTAATTAATGATTAACGCTTAATTATTCAGGTTTCAAGCTACAATAAATTCAGATGATTTAAGACTTTTCTTGGCTGACTTGACAACAAGTTTTTTTTAGTTGAAGGTCCACTAGCACATTCAAATTGATGCACATGACCTGGAGACAAACAACCATACAACTTGCATAATTCAGTGATTGCCATGTCGGGCAAACTTCATCATCATGTAAGCTAATAGATTGCTAGAAACTACTTTTTTTTCTCAAAACGTGTACAGTTTGCATAGGTAGGTTTATTATGAACATAATAATAAGAAAGTGACTATTTAGAAGCTGACAAATGAGGGCAGTATTATACATCTCCCATCTATGATCTCTGATTGATCACTATCTCCAGCATAATATACAGTATATCAAACTTTCAATGGAGACAGGTAGAGAGAAAAGAGGGGAAAAGGGAAGAGCAAAATAGATGAGGGTGAAAGGGAGAGGGGAGGGGAGGGGAGAGATGTTAGGGATGGGAAATGGGGATAGGGGGAGGAAGAGGGTAGAGGGTGATGAAGAGGGGGAGGGGAGGAAGGTATGAAGAGGAGGAAGAGGGGATAAGAGGAAGAGGGGATAAGGGAGAGAGAGGGGGAGGGCGGGAGAAGAGAGGGGGGAATGAAAATGTAAGGGTGAGGGGGAGGGGGGAGGGGAAAGAAAGCGGAAAGAAAGAGGGGAGATGGGAGTAGACAAGTAGAGAGGGGAGATGTTGTTGTTGTTGCTGTTATTATTGTTGTTGTGGGGTTTTGTTGTTAATATTTAGAGAGGGGAGATGATAGAGAAAGAGTGTGGGAGTGAGGAAAAGAAGCTAGGAGTGAGGGGTGAGGAAGAGGGGCAGAGGGGGAAAGGGGGTGGGGTGGGGTGGGGATGGGGAGAAATGGGGGAGAGGGATAGAAAGGTGGCAGGTATAGTAATAACCATTAAGCTGACATGTGTCATTAGTTTCCAAATCAAATTCAAAGCTAGACATGGTACAGCAATGTGAGAAATGCTTTAACACCGTCTGGGAAGACACAAGAGATGTCCATGTCAGATACAGTACATGTATTTATAATGTTGTACAAGTAATGCATCCATGATTGGTACAAAGTATGTACAGTATGCAACGTGTATGCAGATCAGATACGCTATATATTAATCATTTTTATATGACTTACACAACTTCTTTTAGTTTGACATGTATTTTATCTTTGACATAACAAGTTTATCATCTGCGTTTGTGTTGGTCCGAGAGTGTTTGTGTTTGAGTGTTCTAGTTTGTGTTTATTAACTAAATGAACAAATACAAAATACTGTAAGGGTGTGTGTATGTTTGTGTTATTATTTCATTGCATATATGTCTGTACTTTATAATACAACTTGTGAAACATATATGTGATTAAAATATTTAGGAACAACAAGACAAAAGACTAAAATATGTAGACACTTAGAACAAAATCATTATCATTGATTTGTGACATTACTATACAAGTCCCTGGAGATTAAAAGGAAATGTTAGTACAAGTCTCCAAATCATTACGAGGAAATGTTAAGTGCAAGTCCGATGTGATAAATAATTACTGGAAGCATGAGAAAAGCTTTAATGGCTCCAGCGTTTCCGCAACTTTATCGTGATTAATCAACCAAACTTGCGGCAGCTTCAAATTGGCAATATCCAGAAGCCGCATTACCCTTTCCGTAACATTTGGATGTTCTCTGAGGAATCGGGCAGGAAATTCAAGCTTATTCTCTCTTTCCCCAACTCACATTATCTGCATTGGCGCAGCCGGGGCTGCGATTTCTGGAACAAAACTATGTTTTCAAGCTAGAGACAGCAACAAAAATGATAAAATTTCCCCCAACACACAATAATGATGCATTTTTCAAGGTTATTCAGTCTTTCCCCAACTCACATTAACTGAATTCACGCAGCCGGGGCTGCGATTTCTGGAACAAAACTATCGTAATATCGTTCTCAGGCTAAAGATAAGAATACCAAAAGAGCAAATTTTCCCTTAGAACACACATTATGAATGCATTTGCGCAGCTGGGCAACCTGCAATTTCGAATGAAACAAAAATCTTGTTCTGAAGCAAAATTAAATTCATGAACTTCAAGAAGAACGGATAACAACGAGGAAGAATGTGGGAAGATTTAGCAAAGAGATTGTTTATCGACTTCATCATCGGCTTCCTTCTCCGATGTGCTTGACATTAAGAAACCTGGCTCAAAGCCACTTGTAAGCATCTATAGAAAGTAATATTAGAAACCTGTTGAACATGACATACGAAACAGAGATTTTACTAAACCTGCTGCATCAGAGATACAGGGCTATTCCCAATGAGCAAAATCCTAAAAAATAGACAAACATGTATCGCATATATCAGCAAAGTTCTTTGTTTCATTATTATACAAACAAATAATAATGATTTTTCTTTTTGTTACCCAAGTACATATGTAAGCCTCTCTGGACAGTCATTTTGCTCAGTTGTTCTCCCAGAGTGAACTGCATCTAATATGTACTGAACTGCAGTACAATATATTGATACCTTGGTCATTGGATACATACCCACAATCAATCCAGCACTTAATGTGCACTCTCTCCACTCCCTAATGAGCATGCCAGCCAGTGTTACTTCAGAAGTGCACACATGCTTTACACACTCCAGCAATCCTACTGAGTACCCATTTATAGCTTTTTACTTTTTTTGTTTTTTATATAATGTGCTCTTGTGAACAAAAGCCAATGGCACATTATATTGGATATCTAATATCTTTATAAAATAATTACTGTGGAACTTTAAGCATACATAGACCCAACCATCAACTTGAACGTGTACAGATTAGGATGGTCTCAAAGGAAATGATGAATTTGCATGATTCACTTTATGGCTGTGTCTTTAGTCTTAGACAGGACATGACAATGATGACATTCAACCATGTTCAGATATTACGGTATTACCATAACATGTATACTCTGAACTGCAGTACAATAGATTGAGGCTAGCAAATCGGGAAAAACAGTTTGAACAAAATATGGTCGCAAACAACGTCAATCCTCTTTTCGGGGTATTTCTTTCCACTAGGCATTACGTTCTAATTCTCCATGGTACAGTGTACTACATCAAGCGGCCACACTAACTTTCGTCTCTATTGGCTCGTTCAGGCAAGTCGAATCACAAATGTTTACATTTTACTTGCCCAAATAGAAAATGTACTGGCCCACTTAGTTCTAGATGAGATTTACACTTGCTGAATTCCATTCTACGAGCTCATAAAGAACAGAAATTTTAAGTTCCCTTTATCAGGCAACCAAACTAGACCATAATGAAATGTACTTGCCTGACATACATCTTTACTAGCCCTGGGCAATTGGGCAAGTGCTTGTATCAAGGTTCAAGCCCTGACTACAGTAAACTAGAACATCTACCACGAGGCCAGACATAACCCTCTTTCTTTGACGGTCCTGCCTGACAAATAAAAATCAAACAAATGTTGTTATATTGTCTTGCCAAGTCAGGCAAGGAAATTTGGACTTCAATTCAAATTTTTTTTTTTTTGACTTCTGAACAGCTTCCAGTGCTAATAATACTTTAGCCCTGATTTACATGTGTACAGAATACATTATAAAAACAAACCCATAATGACCACTCGAGGGGGAAAAGGAAAGTAGCTAATACAGATGACCTTTATAGAGAGGTTCCATAACATAGTGTTTTTTCTGCAGGGTATACTTTATGGTGGCCACTATACGCAGGTTGACTGAGCACTACAGACAGGTTTGATTAGAGCAGTGAAACTACCTTAGCTCAAAGTTTTTTAGGCTTTTAATGTAGCTCTGGAAATGACAGAAAATAAATCGTGAAAGAGCCCCTTAGAAATCATAAGTGCTCTCATCAAAATAAGAGTTTATAATATTTACACATTATTTACAGAGGGGTCTTTTTTTAATTGCTGGTAAGCTTGAAATTAAGCCCCCGAAAAATAGATTTAATTTGATTGAGGACTTCAGGTAGGTACATGTATGTATACTTTGCATTAAGTTTGAGTAAGTTCCATGATTTACTGGATATCTTCAATCTTAGTCCTAATCTTCAAAGTAAATCAAGATTTACTTCATTTTGCCCACTTCCCGTCTGCTGTAAGTAAATCTAAGTAAATCTTAGCACGATGGGATTACTTAATGGGAGTGACACTGCCAGGCCTGCATTAATTCCCTTCAGAATCAATTTCCGCTCCTACAGTTTGAGAGCGATTTCAAAAACATTTAATGAGAAATTTGATATCATGATAATACCGCTTTGACCAATTAATTTATTTTGTATACTTGTACAATGTACCTAAAGCCATAAAGGGATCTAGTAAAATTGTCCAAATCCACAAAACTTATTTAGAACTCACATACCTTGTTGTATTTAGAGATAGAAACATGAAACAAGTTTCTTTTTATCTGAATTTCTCTTTCACTTTCAGATTTGAAAATCTCAAGTGGAGTTTTTCCAATTTCCACATGAACAAAGCAAGTCCACAAACATCACTTTACACTTTGGCTCTTAAATTGATCATGATGACACTCATTTACCAAGGAATGTTTGACACAGATCGATCAGTGGACATATTAGATCACAGAAATGCATATTTTATCAACCCTTTGTCAGATTTTGCACATAAATCGCTTTAAGAAATTAAGTTTACATGTGCACTGTATATATTAATTTTTCCAAATTCTTAAAGAAACATGAAATTATGACAATTATTTAATTCAAGTGCAACTTTAGACCAAAGCTTCACTTGTCTTGTTGTCTGTGCATCAGGATACATTTTTAACAACATGCATATTATCTCGTTCTTATCTGTAATTAGTCAATTTCTCAATAACATTAGAATGGATTTCCTGTAAAGTATATGACACATACGTAATGCATATTTCCATCTCATATTATTAACCTATTAATTACAGGAAACCTAATATACCATGTATTAATCCTGTGGAGTAATACAATATCTGGTGGGCCAGGGACCAAGCTAACAGAGTTTGTCTAATTCACACCAAATATTTGTTTAATCAATTTGCTAACCTAGAAAATTACCTTAGACTTTCCTTGTGGCCCAGTCAGGCAAGTAAAAACAAGATTGTTCAAATGTTAGTAGTCCGAAAGGCTTTAGCTGGTGGCCTCAAACAAAGAAAGGCATTACAGTCAGATTCTGTTACTGTATTGGTTGCCCTTTCAGGCCAGTGCAATTTAGCATCAGTGAATGTTAGTGCACCAGAGCTAATCTTTAGTGGCCCTGAGCCAGTGGCCCTGTGCTATTTTTTAGCACTGGTTTAACCCGTTCAGGGCCCCGTTGCAGAAAGAGATACAATCGATTGTAAGTTACGATTGATCGTAAGTCAGACAATTTACGCGTTTCAACCAATCAGATTTGCGCATCTATCACACGTGATCTGACTTACGATTAATTGCAACTTACAATCGATTGTATCTCTTTCTGCAACGGGGCCCAGGACTGATTGATTTTGGTATAACATGTATTCTCGATAGACCCAAGCCAGAGTATTTTCGGGACCAGTCCTGAATGGGTTAATTCATTCAAATAAAGATGAAACTCCCAAAGGGTTTCTGGGATGGACGACTATCAATAGGCCATAGGGCCTTGTGGCTCAATGGTTATATAGAGCACCATTCTAGCAATCTGGAGGTCTCCGGACCGCTTTTCCCTGAATTTTTGTTACTTTCTTTGTTCATTTTCATATTATTCTTTCATAAGAGAGGCTTGATTAGTTGATACACACCAAATCTGTTGCAAACTGCCAAACAAATTATTGAAGTACTTAGTAAAATATCACCATAAACAAGCTTACAATGCTTGTACATGTAGATGGGGAAGCACTACTCTTACTGTGCAATAAATATACTAGTTAAACACTCACTTTGGGGGTAAATACACGAGTGATAACTGCACTGATATAACTGCAAGCATATACGCAGTTAACCCCTTGACTTGCAGGGGTGACTGAATATCATACATTTTTGTACTGAATATTGGAAAATAAACAAAATTGGCATGCATTCATGGTTTCCAAATGTGTCTACTTTCTTTGATCATTAAAATTACTTGTTTTGTAATCCTATCTCAATGAAAAAAATAAACAAGTAACTTCTGAACAGAAAATATATATATTGATGATTTATTTGTTTGATACTTTGATGAAAACATGAAAACCATGAAGGAAGATAGAAACACAATTATCAATGTGTTTACAAAAACAGGATTACACACACAAACATTATCAATAAAAATGACCAAAAAAATAATTCACTAAATTAAATTATATATAATTGTGTATAATAAATACATAATAATATACAATGCTTCTAATGCGCCAATTCCACCTTTTCCAAGGTGCTCGGGTCAGGGCGCAGTAACAAAAACAACATACAAAAAACAAAAAAAAAATGAAAATTTGAACATACATTGTAATTATGAACAACTTTGAAACATATTGAAAAAACACAGGACTAGTGAGTAGTGTATCTAAACTTAAACATCCCATTATTTTCAAACTTTCAGTTTCATCCTTTTGTTAAGTGGTGTATTTTGAACAGATATAAATGAACGCCATGCAAATGATGTGGATCATAATTATCATCAAGTAATTTAGCGCTAACGATTCAATATATCTGTGAACAAGTTGACATAACATGGAAATCAACGAATGGGACCGTTCACTCGCCAATCCATTCATCCCCAAATCTTCCAAAAAATCCACCCACTCCTGCGCAAAATGAAATAAATCAACAACTTACCGTCTGCGGGTGCTTTCAAACATGCAGGCTTCCAACCCGGCATCTTTCCTTGGTAATTATTTCCTCTGAGAAACTAGTATTAGCAGGGCATTCTTGGATCACAACTTCGTTAATTCTTCACTACATTTACCAAACTCCAAAGTTTGAGTAGAGCCAATGCAGTCCGCTACACTAAAATACGTGGAGTGTGGTGATACACTTGTTTACGCATGGATAAGTAACCTGTATGTAGCGAAACCACGCAAAGTTTCCCTGCATGCAAGTGTTGGATCCTAAATCGGTATGAAAACATGTGCATGTGTGCAAACAACCATGGTCCTGCTAATAATAAACGTTGTAGGTTTGTGTTATGAACTGGCCGCCGACTCGATGTGTTGCGGTATTTTGATTTTGATAGGAAAAACCAGTAATGACCTTTACGGCTCAGTGACCTCGATGCTAAGTGGATGCATAATGGCGACATTAGGCAACCCATCCATCGCAACGTTTTACTCGATTATGTTTCTTGTTGACAAATAATATTTTGTTGCATGTCCGTTTAAGACGATACATATGTTGCGGCTCCTATTATATATTTATGGGGGGGGGGGGGGGGGGGGGGTAGAGGTTGAAGGAGCCACGGGGATATGCCCCCGTGTGGGAAATCATTGCTACGATTAGCCCATCAATCACCTCAATCACACAGCAACCCCCCCCCCCCCCCCCCCCCCCCCCCCCCGGAGAGATTAACTTGACACATAATCATATGTCGTCGTAATCGTTATCATCACCACCACCACCATCATCATCATCATCATCATCATCATCATCATCATCATCATCATCACCATCATCACCATCGTCTTCGTCACCATCATCACCATCACCTTCATCACCATCATCGTCGTCATCATCTTCATAAACATTATCAATTTGATCATCACCATCATCATCATCACCAACACCACAACCCACCACAACCACCAACACCACCACCACCACTACTACTATACTACAACAATTACATCTTCGTTATCATCACAACCACCATCATCATCCGGCTAAGTCCGCGGTTAGTGGACGATTGTAGGGTCCATGAAATGAAGACTTTCATTATTTAATGCTATTTCAAATTCGACTCACGAGATTCCTCTATTTTTTAAATCGTGCCCCCAATCATGCACTATATAAATCGACCACGGTGCACGGAGTAATGATCAAGCAAAAACTTCGGGGTGGGCTCAGTAGGTTTATGGTTGGAGCATAACTCATAACTCCTTGGAACAACCAAGGAGGTAAATATCCTTGGAGCGACGAGACCGAGATGTTGGGGTTGGATGGGCAATATGGGAGGAGGGGAGGATACCCCTTCCGACAGTGCGAAGTGCTGCGAACATTTTGGAATTGGGGGTATTAAAGGGGATTAAAGGTTTACTGAAAAATTTTAAAGCCAAAATGGCAGTATTATATTGGGAAAGTTACCAAAAACAATAGCCTATTGGCCAAAACTAATTAATCAATATTGTTGAATAAGTATTTTTTTTTAAAGAGCTTGTGTGTTAAAAATCCGATCCTTATATACAATCGTTAAATGCAGAAATATCGGAGGAAATTCAATGCACGCCAGTGAAATTTGGCCTAAATTCACCGCCCGTTCGCACCTGCCCAGTCCGCGCCGCTAGCTAGCGCCGAGCTGGAGATATCGACAAGCCCACATTCCGTGGGCACGTGCGCAGCACTGTGCAGCTTGTCGCGGTTGAATTGATCTGTGTCACAGATCGTTTTATTAGTCGAACCTAATTTTGATGCTCAATTAGTCTATTTCAAAGCAGTTTTTCGTCCAAATCTTTACATTAACATCTAAGTCATGATGTATTCTTTCACGTGGTATAGGTGATGAAAGAATATTTGTCATTGTTTGTGTTTGGGGCGTTTCCCAATACCGTTATTTGGCTTTAATAATAATTTAATTTTGAAGAAAGGGGCATGCGCCGCACTTATCTGTCGCCGATGGTACATCCACCCTGTACCTCCACCTCATTCAGTCCTCCGACAGATGCAACACTTCGAGGATCTAGTAACTTTGTTGACAAGTGCAAAAAGTGATGTGTGGTTAATAAAATGTGTATATTGGTGTGATCTGATGACTGATATGTCCAGAAAGTAATGTGTAAAAATTTAAAGTTAATTGGGTGTTATTTGGCCGAGAAATGAGTGAAAATGCAAAGTGATATTCGCTTACTCATTGCACTTACTTTGTACACGGCTGAAAAAGGTCCCGTAGATATTTTCATATCCGAACACTTCCATCGTAAATATCTTTTGAACGAAATGGAAATTTGAAAAAACCGAAAACAAGGTATGAGGGAACCGCTAAAATTCCGATATTCTGATTGGATTTTGAGGATTTTGACAATGTTACTAAGTCCTTCATGAAAATTCGTAGATGCGGGCATAGGCGCCAGAAGTGGGGGGCAGGGGGGCGGGCCGCCCCCTCCCCCAATCTAAAAAAGTGGGGGGCAAAAAACAAAACAAAAAGAAGAAAAAAAAGAAAAAGAAGAACTGTGGAAAAGAAAAAAGAAAATGTATGAGCTAAGACTTGTTACATCTAACGTTCAAAAACTAATTTATACATCCATTTTAAGTTTTTGCTGCAGATTATCTCAGTTTGTTGTATCTTGCGTATGGTCTGGGGTGAGTACTTCTGTACAGGGTCACGTAGTTCCCCCCCCCCCCCCCCCCCCCCCCCCCGCTCATTCAATTCGCTCCCTCGGGCCCCTTGGTCGCTTCGCTCCCTCGCAATTTGTCTCACTCTCACCTCTGGCTCAAAGTTGGCAACCCTGTGAGTGTGGTTGGTCACGAGCCCCTACACAAAAAAAAAAATCATGAGCCCCCTTGGCCTCTTTGCGCCCCCCCCCCCCCCCCCCCCAACCCAAAACTGCTTCCGGTCAGCCTGGACGTGGGGGCTGTAACCCTCAAGCCCCCTATCGTTTCGCCAGAGGTACATCCGCCCTCTCTCGATCTCCACCTCCTAGTGGGTTAACCATTAATAGGGTTAACCTTGTCTACTTATAGGTCCATGGCATGGGTTAACTCAAACAAGGCCACTAACTCATTGTTATCACCAGACTGATATCATCATGGTCCAGTCATTTGGACGCATGGACGCGCTGATATTCCCAATTTGAAAGGTATATCGAACATTAAACTTTCATTGGGGCTGCATCCATCAAGCCCCCTATTATTTCGCCAGCTATACCATTGATATACACACTGGATATAGCACGCTGCAAACTGCCGAATGAGCGACGTTGAAGCCGCCGCAAATATCTAAACGTACACAGGCGCTCCATTCACTCGCGTAAATCGATTCACACGAGTGAACATGGTGAATGGAGCACTTTTTTTGTCTTGGGTGTACTTTTCACACAGTCGCTGGCTTCATGAAGAGGGTGCTGTTGCTATATCCAGTATTTTGTTTTTATATCGATGGCCTATAGTACCCACCCTCTCTACCTCCTACATGGGTTAACCTTATCTAGGTCCATGGGTTAACTCAAACAAGGTCATTGTCTACGGTTATCACCAATACTCATCATTGCGCCGCGCGTTTAAATTCCCAATTTGAAACCATTTTGTTATAGTTTGTCTCGATCCTCCACCTCAATACATACTCGGAGGGCTCATGTTTGTACAATATTCATATTATTCTCAATTTCACATCCTGATAATTATTTCGGTTGTCACACGTGTGATTTTTGCGATAACACCATAACCCCGATGCAGAAAGAGATACAATCGATTGTAAGTTACGAGCGCGTTTCAACAAATCAGATTTGCGCACTTTGTAACGTACAATCGATTGTATCTCTTTCTGCAACAGGGCCCATATACTTTTTTTGAAAAGCGTTGGCAACGTTTTTCAAATAATGATTTTCAATGATAATTATCTTCAACCTAAAGGGACATTTGAACAAATCTAACCCTATTTTATTCTTCTCTTACCATAAGCTAAACAACACGGCAGAAGAGAAACGAGGAAGCTCCAAGTTCTTTTCGTGGAGTTAGACACTTTACAGGCATGCCTTTAAATTAATTATTAATTCATTATGTATTACACAATAGCAGCCTCTACTAAAGAATGAATAACATTTAATGCATCCGTTTGCTACAAAACTCTTCTGACGATTTTTCTTCTTCAAATGTTCAAACCAACTTGTAAAACCTTTGGCACCTTCCAGTCTGCGTGTTTTGTCTTATTAACACTATAATGTCATTATAATATCCCCCAAAATAAAGTTTAAAATAATTGTCTTGTGATCGAAACGAAGTTAGAATTCCAAACCACATCATGTATTATTGACTGCGTAATAATTATTGCCGCCTGTTTTTGGCATATCGTGCGGATATTATGGTATAGGTGTTGAGGGGTTTTCGAAATCCCTTTGTGATCGGGGGTGGGGGTGGCAACTTTTCACAGAACTGATACTAAGATAAGGACAAATGACAAAAGAAACGTCTCCAATTTATTGTCGTTTTGTTCCCACGTGTGCCTGTCCGATAGTCAAAACTTTCATAATATTTGTATTGCTATTGTCATATCAATCAAAACCAAAAAGGAGTCATGCAAATATTAAGGGGGTGCAAAAAGACATTTTTGTGCTCAACCTTTAAAGGAGGAGTATAATGTTCTGGTTTAGAGGGTGCTTTCAAAATTATTTTTTTTGCGAGGTACATAACAGAGGATATCAATTATACAGGGTGGCCCCCCAAAAAACCGGAACGGGGCACTTCCCAAAATATAGTAACAAAATTATGTCCATCGGATAGGGTGTCTTTTCCAATGAAAAACGATACCAAGAACAGTCATTGTGGTTGTGTAGTTATTGTTTTAGGGCGAAATGAGTGACACCATGTCAGGTTCCTATTTTTGTCAATTTTTACCAAGTCAGTGTCTGATAAATCGCACTTACTGCCCGTCATAGCATCGAACAACGAGCAATAGGCGCGCCATTGTTAGTGTGGATTCAGCTGTGTGCGGAGAGAATGGGCATAGTTGTTCGATAACATGACGGGCAGTAAGTCCGATTTATCAGGCACTGACCCCGCACTGACTCGGTTCAAGTTGACAAAAATGGGAACCTGACATGGTGTCACTCACAGCGCCCTAAAACAAAAAGTACACGACCAAAATTACTGTTCTTGGTATCGTTTTTCATTGGAAAAGACACCCTATCCGATGGACATAATCATTTTGTAACCATATTTTGGGAAGTGCCCCGTTCCGTTTTTTGGGGGCACCCTGTATAGACCAACAAATCAGTCTCTGTTAATTCCGCCGGTTGTTCCACTTACCGCTTCATGAGGTGATCATATAGTCCGATTTATGAAAGAAAACCCCATGTATAGATTTGGTTATCATAGAGGAAAACTAGAGCACATACATCTCAAATAAAATAACTTTTGGCTGATCAAAATCTGTTCAGGAACGGCTGAAATATTTGCAAATAATGTCATCCGTAATTCAAATAGAAAAGTCGTAGAAGTTGACTTATATTCGCGATAACTGTGATTTAAACAATTATATCGCGAAATCGAACACATTAGTGAAAATACATCGGAGCGGTATTTCAATTGATTCTGAAAATTATGTTCAAAATCACATTTTCAATTTTTGAAGGATAAGTTATAAGTTATAAAAAAAAAACTTCTGACTAATCATGCTAATCGAGCAATGAAAAGGTTACATTGTGGCGCAGTGGTAAAGCTCCGGTCTAGCAATCCGGAGGTCTCGGGTTAGATACTTAGATTCCCGTTTTTGTTTTTGAATTATCACCTAACATTTCTCGTCAGTGGGGTAGCTACGGGAGGTACGGGCTTACGTGCCCAATAACACTAACAAACACAAGGGATACAATCATCTTTAAACGAATACAGATAAAAAAAAAACATAACGGAAGGTGTGCTCCCATTAATTCGAGTGCCCTCAAACTATCCGACCACGTATACGCCATGGTTTCTTGTAATGTATATTGATCAATTTCTTCTCAGATTTTATACACATTTCAAAAGAAATACATTATAAAGGAAAAATATTGAAGCCTAAATAGGGTTTGAACTCAACGGTGTCTGAATGTCACGTTATCTCTCTACAGGGCTTACAGTCTGGGTTTGTTTAGTAAAATATCTTGATGTGTGCACTATTTTTGTTTCCCTCGGGAGGGAAATATGTTGGTGACAGCTACTTTCATTTCGAGCTATAAATAACATTCTCTACCTCTGATGCTTCCTGGCGTGGAAAGTCGTCATCTCATCCAAATATTCTCATCACCTTCTTCAGGTGTAGTAGCGCTGAAGAACTGATAGGGAGGGGGACTTAAGGGGGAACAAGTTTGTTTGGGGGAGGGGGGGGGGGGGGTTGCAGCCCCTCCCTGATTGTTTTTCTTTAGTATTATTTTGTCAGAAATTGAGTGTAAAGGTTTAATAAACATACTTTTTACTCTTCAAACACCCCAAGGGGAAGGGTTGTTACCACATGGGTGGGGGAGGGGGTGGGGGTGCTTGGGGGCACGTGCCCCATCATCTTCTACAGGTGACGCTGCAGAGCACATTTTTTTTTGGGGGGGGGGGGGGGGGGAGGGGGGTGGGGTGGGAATGATTGGGTTGCAGCATATCCCCACTCCATTTTTTTTTTCAAGTAGGATATTATTGGAAAATAAGCCACCAGAGATGATTTCTCTTTTATGGGGTTTTAATAAATAAACATACTTTGTGCTTTTCAACTCTTTATAATTAGGTAAGCATATAGTTAATTGGGAAAATCATATTGTTAGTTTGGTGAATAAGAGACCCTCCCCCTAATTGGGAGACTTGTACGACCATGAGTTCAGGGGAAGGGTGTTTCACAAATATTAAAACTTGAACTTGACTTGAAACTATGGAAAGCTTTTATTTGCTGTTACATTTCTGAAAATGTTAAAACAAGACACAGGTTTTGTTTTAATTAATCAGTAATTAATCACTATTGATGTAAAATGTTTGCATTTCTGCCTTTTATTTTCAAATCTAACTTAAATTTGTTTGTTCAACTTAAAAGCTGCATACAACACCCATGGGTCCAAGACAACGTGGGGGGGGGGGGGGGGGGGGGTGGAGGTCTGGGAGATTGGTGGGTGGGTATACTTGAATCATAATTCAACAGTGGCTTATGACCCAATTGTAAAACCCGGCCAAATGATTTTCCAGTGGTGCCTTTGTGAAAACAAAAATAACTTG
This sequence comes from Echinarachnius parma, assembly GCA_037951105.1. Lineage (NCBI taxonomy): Eukaryota > Metazoa > Echinodermata > Echinoidea > Clypeasteroida > Echinarachniidae > Echinarachnius > Echinarachnius parma. Next base: position 181,369 of record JBAMJV010004708.1, read on the forward strand.
CGAGAGCCAATAGAGCCAGGCCCAAGCTTTCGATCCTAGCAGAATCTCTCAAGAGGAAAAATGACTTCCTGAGCGTATGGTTTACTTAAAGGGATAGTTCAGTTTTGGTTTAGAGGGCGCTTCAAGAAATATTATTTGAATATTATTAATGAAAAACTAAGTGTAGAATTTGAAAAAGCTTACCATTTTCCAGACAGGGTCAACTTTGTTTGATCAAAACAGCTGAAATATCCATAAATAAATCCAATTGGAATACAAGCTTGGGCCCAACTTTTATAAACACATTTTTTTTTTTTAATAATAAATTTATGAAATATACCAAAATGGTTTTAAAATTGTTTTTGATAATCACTCTATTGAAAAGTTGTTTTAACCAAACATCACATTCACATTAATTGTTGAAACCAAAATGGATGAAACTTGAGGTCAGAGCCATATATGGCTCTGCTTGAGGTGTCTGGAGAGAGCCCTCTTGTGTTAACAGCTGCTTTTTGAAAGAAAACAGCCCTGTAGCTTATAGGATATCCAAATATCTTACAAAACTACCTTGGCATGTAATGTGAATTCAGGTTTTAGGCAAGGTAGACACAAACGAGAGACAAACTCATGAACGAATTTGGAATTTTTAGAATATCCTGAGGTAGTACACAAAAGTACCTTTAATAATGACAATGAGATATTATAGTTATCTACATAGATTTCATGACCATTTTAATCATAATCATAATCGTAACAATTAGATATACGATATAGCTTAATAAATTACCTGCTATGAAAGGAGAAGTCATTACCTTTAAAATGGTATATAATTTGTCATATTCAGACTAAGCAAACCCTCTCAAAATGATCGCTAAAGATCTGGAACATGACTGAAGCCGTTTTAAAACAAGGGAGAAAATGGACCTTTCAAAGATCGGCATCCATTCAAGCGCTGTAATCTGATCATTTTTCATCGATGAAAAATCATATCTAAACATGATTTCTGATGCCCAAATTTTCACAGAATGTAGATTAAGATACCCATATTCAGGAAATATCAAAATCCTGAATCTCATATTTTATGCAAACTTTTGACTATTTCAGCTAATAAGATATAAACTACCACCGCAACTTAACAGTCGGTTATTGTGGTGTAAGGTCACATATGCTTCTACAGGGTTTATTAAATGATTTCATAGATGTGAGGACAATAAATAAACACTGAATGTAAATGTAATGCAAAACATGTTTTAAAGTGGCCAAACAAATTAAACAAGAGGTGACCACCATTAACAGGTTCTATAACACTGCATTTCATACTATTAGATTCATGTTCAGTGGTCACTATAGACATGCGAGACAGATTTAACTGTACTCGGTTTATTCATGTATGTCTTTTCAATCATGAAGCAACTGAACATTCAATTTCAGATGATTATAGTATTAAAATGACATGATTATAGTATTCATATGATTTTACCGTGATTGAGGATTGAGGTATTTTTACTGAGTTGAGATAGTACAAAAGCTTTGGGTGTACAAGTTACACATGTGTTTTTTTTTCTTAAGGACATTATGATCTTGATATATAATTTTCTAAAAAGGAAATTTGTGAATGAATAAACATTAAAGCCTAATGACAGAAATGGGAAATCACAGAAATCCTCTCTATAAAATGAGGACAAATAAGGAGAATTCCATCCGCCGCCGAAAAGATTGAACGGCGCACAGCCTGTTTGGCCCGCTGGAACTTAGCCGGCTGCGAATCTTGTAGATAGCTGATCAGCTAGCCGTTCTGCCACGTGCGGCAGGGTTTAGGTGTGCTTTGCATATGTAATATGCGGCAAACATTTCAAAATTCAACAGTTGGCGATATCGATCAATTAATGCATTGTTCATTTTCTAATTATGCAAATATATCAATTAGTAGGTGGTTTCCAGGCCAAATTTGTATAATCCCCATATTACAAAAAATATATTCTTTCACATGGTTGGTAATAAAAGCGTACATTTCATTTTGTGTGTGTGGGGCGTTCCCCAATACTGCCATTTTACTTTTAGTATTATAATATTACAAATCTTTGTTTTTGATGCAGCAACTCAATTTTATCAAAACCTATACATGTATTTACTAAATTTTTCTTAAAATACAATATACAATGTTAATATCTAACTTTCATATAATTCATCTTCTCATATTGTTAATAAATGTACCCCACTAGAATGCATATATAATTTCAATCCAAAACTACATTGTATACTTTTCTTCTCATTCAAATATGAGTTAAATTTATCACATATTTTCAAATGAAATATGTGGAAACATAAAACATTGAAGTGATAAGGCAAGTAAACACGATAATCATACAAAATATTTATGCAAATAATTATGCATCATAAACACATTTGATACATGTAGTACTGGTTCCTTTTTTATTGTACAAACAAATAGCACGTTACTAATAGCTTATAAAGCTTACAAAGGGTTTCAACTTTCTAGGATAGTGATCATAATTTTGATAAGATTTTTCTAGCCATGTGATTGGTCGAAATGCAGTCACACAAGTCCTAAAATAACATTGCTTCAGTGATCTGCAAGGTTAATTATTTGTACTATCAACATCATAGTCGATGACAATTTGCTTAAAGGGATCTAGTAACTTTGTTGTCATGTACAAAAACTGGGAAATGGTTGTTAAAATGTGTATTTCTGTGATCTGATATGTCCACTGAGTGATGTGTACAAATTCCATGGTAAATGAATGTCATATGACCAAGTAATGAGCAAAAATGCAAAATGATATTTGCTAACTCATTGCATGACTTTGTACATAATTATCCACTGGAGAATTATAAATTGTAACACTTCAATCATACATATCTTTATAACGGAAGAGAAATTCTGAAAAATGAAAGTGGTTCCATGCTTCTATGGGTAATACGAATACAATTGGGTATGTGAGAACCGTTAAAGTTTTGACAATGTAACTAGATCCCTTAATAGCATCTAGAAACGAATAGTGTACGACAAATGTATTCACTCCAGTAACATCACAATCTTAGTTATCATCAATAAACAGTAATTATATAGATCTATGTAATGTAAAACAAAATCATATGTCCTCTATTTATTAGATACACAATTGATACACACATTTAATTTGCTTATAAAGTAAATACATTATGTTTAAATTTTGTTACCTTGACTGAGTGAGTTACATAACACATCATAATTATGACTCGTAAGTTTACAACAATAAAAGCCATTTAATTATGTTTTATATCCTGTACTTTCATGGAGAGAAACCTTATTTAACAAAAATACAACTGAAAAACTGAGGATCCATAGCATATAAGATCATCTGTGTTGCATGCTATTAAGACCATTTATCCACAAAAAATATAACGTGGACTGGCCTTTTAAAAGCTTACTATAACTTAATATTCAACTATTTTGTTTGAATAGTGGCAACAATTGTCCTAATAATGTGAAAAAGAAATAAGTTATGAAACTATCATTGGCCCTTCCTTGGCATAAGAGATACAAATAAGAGATAAAATGAATGGTAAGTTACAATTAATTGTAAGTCAGATCATGTGTTGAAACGCGCACATTTTTCTGATTTACAATCAATTGTAACTTACAATATTTATGGATTGTATCTCTTTCTGGGGCCCTTGACATACAAGTATATCATATGGTTTAAAATGTATCCTTTAGCTTTCGACATGCAATACAGGTAAAAAAACAAAACAAAAACAAACAACAACATCAAAATAATACCTCTTTTCCGACCACATTTCTGCATGATTTTTTAAAACGCTGTCAAATTACTAAAATATTTCACATCATCCTAACTTGATCAAATATAATTTCATCAATACTAATCTATGACAGAAGAGTTGATCATATAATGCCATGTCACACACTTGATAAAAACAAAATATATAAACTCTTTAGTTGAGTAAAGTGAAAATAAAGCACATGCAAGAAACAAACAGTGACTGCAAAATGTCTACTTTTGACAGCACAACATAGTATCCATGATTTCAGTTTTCAAATTATTATCATTATTCAAATTTGTTACAATTATTCAAATTGTCAATGTTCAGCTTATTTGCAACTCGTTTTAAAGAACAATTCCAAAAATCTGGCCAGTGATCATTCCACTGTGAACATTTCCTGAGGGCTTGTTACTTTGGACTTGATTGATATGTATTAAAGGGGACCACCAGGCAAAGAACAACAAATAACTACATGTTTTGGAAATGTTGTAGTGATATTAAATAGATGCTCAACACTTTGCAAAGGGTTGTGTAATTCATAAACAATACAATTAATTACCCTCACTTACGGAACCATCATTATATGATAGTTCCGTATGCGCCCAATGTCTGAGAATGCGTACGTTTGGAGACAATATTGATTGAGCAATGGTCACTATCATCTGATGGGTTTCAGCCTCTTGGTCAGTATCCTTGGTGTGCCCAGTCCTGTGAGTATATCTCCAAAACAGTGGACCATGGTTGGACATCGGACATTGTTCCTCGCAGGTTAACTGCCAAAATGTTGGTTGTATAACTTATAAGTGTCCCTGTCTTTTATGGTTCTTTCCATAATCAAATATATCATTGTTATTATAGTACCTTTTTTTTCTAGTCCAATATGTTTCTAGTTAAACGTCTCTCATACACCAAACCTGATTATGTTAACTTAGATGGTCACTATCATCTGATGGGTTTTATCCTCTCGGTCAGTATCCGTGGTATGCCCAGCCCCACAAGCTTGTCTCTTGACCAGTCCACCATGTCTGGACGTTGGGCAAGAAGCTGTTGCCAGCAGAGCTCAGCCAGAGGGGTATGTCCAGCCAGACTCTCTGGATAAGGGACGTTCGGACGCGGTCCTCTAGATCTCGTACACCGCCAAACAGGTACATACATTTGGTCTGCGGTAAAGAAAGAAAGATGTGCGATGGAGATGTTATATCCCTTGATTCATCATAATATCAATCCTATCTTTCATTGACTGTTCATCATAACAACATATCTAGTTTATCTGAAATAGAACAAATTTATTCATAGGTGTTATGTCAAACCAGACCCTCTGCAGACCCAGCATATCTAGTTTATCTGAAATGGAAAGAGTTCACTTATATGTCCAGCCAAACCCTCTGGATAAGGGACGTCTCGACGGCCCTCTAGATCTCGTACACCGCCAAACAGGTACATACACTTGGTCTGTGGTCAATGAAGAGAGGTAAACATCAAGTTAATTGAGTTTTTCCTGGATTAATGGATTCATCAATTCTAATTTTTGACTGATTGTTTACCTGTTCAGGACTGGTCACCAAAAGATCCACCAAAACATGGCTTTCATAAATTTTTGCTCATACAAGTAATCACAGTTTGCCACCCCCCCCCCCCCCCCCCAAAAAAAAAAAAAAAAAAAAAACCCACAAATAAACCATTTTCAAATGCAATTTGCACTTGTAATCAGCACAACTTAATGCTTTGAATGTTGAATCCCTGCCTTTGATAGCATCATGCATGTCATAGGTGCCAAATAAGAATTGTGTTTTTGTTAAGTTTTTATTCATTATTCATTATTCATTATGATTAAAATATACTGTATACTATTGTAGAAAATAAACATTCATATTTATTTCATGTATATATATACGAATCACTGATTCATTATATAATTCAATATTTAATCTTCCTAGTTTGTTTTACCTTTGTACTCTGTATATAACTATGTTTAAAAAGTGTTGAAATAAAAGTCAATTAATCAATCTATCGAGGATACTCACATCGGTTATTGCAGCTGAGTGGAAGAAGGACGTTACAGGCAGGGAGGCGTGGATCTTCCTCCATCTGAGGTCTGGGAGATGGAGACACCAGATGTCATCTAAGACCCTGTGATGATCGTGACCACCGCTGATGTACACCTCTGGCGGGGACAAAATGATAATGATTTACTGCACATATAAAGTCTTAAACACTGGTCATACAAGATGTTATGACAGCCAACACACCTATTGTGCACCATCTCCATTACCAATGGAGCATTCCTTATGAGCAGCAGATGTCATCTAGGACCCTATGATGATCGTGACCACCGCTGATGTATACCTCTGCGGGGACAAAATGATAATGATTTACTGCACATATAAAGTCTTAAACACTGGTCATACAGGATGGTATGACAGCCAACAGCACCTATTGTGCACCATCTCCATTACCAATGGAGCATTCCTCATGAGCATCACTCTATCTGAGGTCTGGGAGATGGAGGCACCAGATGTCATCTAGGACTAATGCTGTTATCCGATCCGGATCCGATCCGAGATCCCGGCGGTAATGGCTTCCGAGCCGATTCCGAGACGGATCCGAGAAATATTTTTTCTCGGTAGAAAATATCGGAAGATTTGCCGACCCATTTTCTCCAGTGATAATTGAACATGTGTATGTTTGACAGTCCATTAAGTAGTGTAATTTAAATAAGAAATGGGGAAATCAATATTGTTTACTTTATGAGTGGTTATTTTGGAGAAATTCATGGTTCGTCAGTTCGTTTTGCAGTCGAAAATTGAACAGGATGCGCGAAATTGCTAGTCATTTGAACGATGTTGTGGACGGATGTGCAATCAAAGTTACGCCGATACTCGAGGGGAGACGTCTGTTGGATGTCTGTATGATCGAGCTAATAAGCCAGTGCATTCAAAATGTGGCTCTGAATACGTTTTATTGTCATTTGCACATTTAAAAATGTTCTGATATTCTACTTACATGATTTCTTGGCGTTTGATAGCTGGGCGGAAACAAAAATATGCCCCTAAACAATGAAAACAATTGCGCAAAAATATCGATAAAAAATTACTACACCGCTCCCGTTTGCTTGTATAATTGCGTGTGCAGATATAGATCCGCCGCCGGAATTCCCAATTTTCGGCGGATGGATCTCGCGTAAGAAAAAACGTTCACCATAACACACGCAAAGTAATACGACCAAATTAACGCCTAATAACTTGTTGCATGTGCATGCAAGCTATAGCTAGCTAACTCATTGGAGTTCTCTCGAGGCCTAGCCGTCCGTAATCCGATTTTTTTCTTTGGAAATATATCGATAATTCAGCAGTTTTGTCTTTGATTTGGGGGGTTATTTTGTATTCTGTTCGGCTTTCAGATGCCATGTTATCATGTAAGTAGATTACCAGAATTGTGTGGTTCCCTAAAAGGGTAATTTATAGCCGATTTTTGAGGGCAGTGGCCCGGCAGTGGCTCACAAGCGCGGTTTTCCACGCGATTGGCGGGTTGAGTTTCTGTGAAACGTGTGGTGCGATGCCGAACAAACCATCGAAAAAAATACTTTTCTTGCGAAACTCTGAATAATCTGAATATTATTTTTCCGTAAAAATTGATATGTACATGCCTCGAAACGTCATTATTATTAATATTTTTGCCATATAAAACAAGAAAGATGAGTCTACAACGCTGCATTTTTTCAGAGCAAATTGCAATATTTTTTTTCTCCGAGATCCGATCCGATCCGAGATCTCGTTAGCGATATAGAATTCTAACGATCCGAGAACGGGCCGGGATTTTTTGTTTACCTAACAGCATTATCTAGGACCCTGTGATGATCGTGACCACCGCTGATGTACACCTCTGCAAAGACAAAATGATAATGATTTACTGCATAATCTTAAACACTGGTCATACATGTAGGATCTTATGACAGCCATCACACCTATTGTGCACCATCTCCATTACCAATGGAGCATTCCTTATGAGCATGACACTATCCGAGGTCTTGGAGATGGAGGCACCAGTTGTCATCTAGGACCCTGTGATGATCGTGACCACCGCTGATGTATACCTCTGCGGGGACAAAATGATAATTATTTACTGCACATATCAAGTCTTAAACACTGGTCATACAGGATGTTATGACAGCCAACACACCTATTGTGCACCATCTCCATTACCAATGG